>JBBPCX010067625.1:0-13057 GCA_037974365.1 Hydrocynus forskahlii | reverse complement strand
TCAGTGTCTGACCTCATAAATGCTCTACAGAATGAATGGACACAAATTCCCACAGAAACTCCAAAATCTTGTGGAAACCCTTCCGAGAAGAGGGGAAGCTGTTAAAGCTGCAAAGGGAGAACAACTCCATATTAAAGTCTATGGATTTAAATCCAATTTCATTCAAATCCATAGTTTGCAAAGTCCCTGTTGCTGTAATTGTCGAGGATCCCAGTTGGTGCTCATGAACTCTGTGTTTATGCAAGAAATAAAAGAGAAAAACATTCAACCAGTGCAATCACCAATTCTGGAACTGATCAACCTCAGTACTCACGATACCAGGCAATGGTCGTGTTGAAGCTCCGCCACAGCTGAAGTTCCGATGGACCAAATGTAGGCCTTGCAGCTCTCCAGGCTTCAGAAGCCACATTTTCATGATCTCCATCGAATCGTTCCTCTAGATCAGTCCAGCAGCAAATAAACTGTAAGCACTCACAATGGAATGTCCATGTAACAAATCCTTCACCACATCCACATTTACTGTCTTTTTACAATATCAACACTCAGGGGAAAAACACCCACAAGCAAACAAAAGTCAACGTGGTATTCACACAGAACTACTGAATACTACATCTAAACTTTGTTAATATTTGGGCCTATACAGAGGTACTAAGTCTCCAAATATTTTCTATCTTTGAACTGTAATAAACTCCAAATCACACACGCTGGTAACTATTATCCCTCTCTTTCTCTTTGACCTTTCACCATTTCACACTCTCTTCACTCTCTCTCCTAGCGAGCCTAACCAGCTCCCTGATTGGATGGAACCCTGTCTGTCTGACTGAAACAAGCACCGGATTGGTTAAGACATGAACTAGCTCCAGGATTTTTAAGCAGGAGAAGATAGCAAAGCATAATTGTAAACTGAGTTTTCTTATTAATTTGCAAACTTTCTGACAACAAACAAAATAATAATGACAATAATACTAATACTAATATGGCGACTACTACGACTACTAATAATAATAATGATAATACAAATACGACTTCTACTACGAATAATAATAATTCTAATAATATTTTAAGGGTCCTACACATATGATGGTATATTACCATACCATCACCACCATGGCAATAATGCAAAGTTAACTAGCTGTTAAGAAAATAAGCTGTCTGTTTAAAACAGAACCAAATGAAGCTCAGCCAGTGAGATTTCAGTACCACAGCTATATATGTTATACATATTTATAATCTAAATTAGAAAATAGCTTGGATTTGTTCAAAACTTTTTGGTCTTTATACAAAGTAAAGTGTTCCTTCACAGCTTTGATATCTTCACTCTTCTTCTAAAATATATAAAATAATAGAAATATGTGTAGGTGTGTTGAAACTTGTGGCTGGTTAATGTATGTGAGATTTGCCCTCTCAGAGCTGATCAAATTTGCCAAAACAGGGGGTGCGACATCAAAGAAAAGTCATAAATGTATTTGCATGCTTTTATGTGCTTATCTCCTCCGCTCTTGGAAAACGGAGAACCTGTTGAACTTGCATAAGTGTGAAATTTTTCACCGCCACAGGGCACACAGCTACCCTCCTCCAACTCTCATACACTGGGCTCATTTAAACACCCACCTCAACCCAAGTTAACTTTGTCTTATACTTTCTCTAACCTTAACCTCAAACTCAACCCAATTTATTCATTTTAGACACAGATTCAGCCAGTTCTTTCAGCTGTATCGTAAAATGTTTGTATCAAAATAGTAAGTGTCCATTTGTCATATGTAAACACACCACAGCAAACAGTGTGAAATTCTTTCTTTGTATTTAACCGTTCACCAAGTGAAGCAGTGGGCAGCCAGGAACACAGCACCCGGGGAGCAGTGTGTGTGGACGGTACCTTACTCAAGGGTACATCAGTGGTGCACCAGCAGTCATGGGATTCAAACCAACAATCTTCTGATCGCAGGGGCAACTTCTTAACCACTAGGCCACCAGCTGCCCCTTAAGATCCTGTGTAGTTTTATTAATCGTTACACTCCTATAAAGGTGCGGCCCACCAGAGGTATAAGCGCGGCCCACCAGCGCGGCCCACCAGAGGTATAAGTCATCATCTTGTCTTGTTAGATAGGTTGAAGTAATTTGGATTGGCTCCTAGACAGAAAGTTCGCATGATTTACTGATTTAGCGGAGGGAAAGAAGGTCGTTAACGAGGAAGAAGTGGTCGCTTGGGGGCCGAGGCATGGAAGAGGGGTAACGTGGGAAACCTCTGAACCATAAAACTTCAAGGACTTCTTTAATTTACGGCTTGATATCTCCAGCTGTGGTGGGTGAGTCGGTGGCAAAGGTGATGCCTTCAAAACACATCCACTTATCTCCACTTACACACTCACTGCGAAGACTCATGAGACCTTTAAGTGTCTAAAAGAGAGGTGCTTTTAGTGCCGAAGTGCATGAAGAACCCCGACAAGACACAACTAATCCTTTTTTTTTCTTCCTTTTTTGAGCTGAGTCCATTTTTTAAATTACTTTGGTAATTTGGTAAGTTTGATGTTCATTTGGGACGTTACTTGGCAGAGGTTCAGGTTAAAACAGGAGCATTTTCTCTATAATTGAACTTGGCTCCTGAGTCCACATTTTCCTTATTGAATCCTTCTGTCCTCCTCTTCTCTGCTAGCAAAGCACCTGCACGATGGATTAGCGAATGACGTCTGCAAGTTACCAGCGAGGGGTTGGGATCACTCAGGTTTATGAAATTGTAGTTTTGAGAATAATACGAGAATAGTGTCGAGAACTATTTTTGTGGTAAATTAAAATGCAGCATATCCAGATTTATCTAAACTATTTTACCTTTTTAACCCTTCGATTTTCTTACCAGTGTTCTTGCGGCTTAATACAATTACAATCCTCAAAGCATTGTACCAATATCTAGTCTTCTCAGACGAGTAGAGGCTATTACTGTTACAGTGGGGAACAAACTCCTCAGTTAAAGAAATAAAGTGCAGGGGTCTACAAATGTAAAGGCTTTGCAGCTTTGGTCCTTTGGTCCCAGTATCCAGCATAGTTTGACTGGTTCCCTGCTCAAATGCACCCACTATACCTGGCAGTTACTAAATGAACTGGAACATATGTATTCATAATCATGGGAAGTAAGGACCCACTCTCTTTTGGTACTGCAGTACCCCAAATATGATGTTTAGTGAAAGTTAAACCTACACTGAAACCTACTGCCCCATCACCAAATACAGCCATGGAAAAAAAATAGAGGCTCCATTTTTTTCTAGTTATTGCTTTTGTAATGTGTGGGAGTGTGTCTGTGTAAAATTTGCATGTCACTATTGTTTCACACACTGTTGACCAACACTTGATTTAAAATTCCAAACAAAAAATGTTTGGAGAAAATTAAATAATAATACATATAAATAATCCATTATATCTTGGAATTGTTGAACTACACAACACTTATTTTACACAATTATTTTAGAACTGCAACAATTAAAACAGTGATATTAAGTGCAGAGTGTGTGCATGTGTGACTCTGTTTCATCTGTCAGAAACTGAATCAGGAGTGAAGCTGCTGGAATACAGACCATAGAAAAGCTGCTCTACACACACTACTGCACTCACAACACATATTGCGGCGTTTCTTATTTTTACACACACACTGCAATAGTTCAGAAAAGTAGGGCAACCTGTGCATTTTACACGCACACACTGCCGCAAAGTGTACAGTGAACAGAAAAAAAGGTGAACGTTGTCTCTTATTTTTTTCCATGGCTGTACATTACCTCTCCAAACACCCCTTCCCCACTGGCAAAATGTTTCAGCAAGCTCTGTTTAAAAATCATTCCTGTGTGTGTAAGCAGAGAAAACATCAAACTGTGATGAACACCAGAGCCAGAACAGAAGAACCCTGGAGTATACTATCCAGAGATGAACCCTCAGTGCCTTCTAGGTCTTCAGAGAAGGTCTAATGACCGCTGGGTATTAATTATCTATTCATGATGCTTTCTCTGTGGAATCTGAGAAAGCTCCTCCATTCCTCAGAACCTGGACTCAAGTTCTACACCCTTATCAAACAGTAGTATACATGAAGTTCATTTTATAAAGTTTACTTGCGTTTAAGTATAAGTATAGCAAGTATACGGACCATGTACTTGTAGTGTACTAGAAAGTATACTAATTTAATACTTCTTCTGACTAAATTTGGACATTTTTAAGTTTATAAAAGTATACTTTATAGACCTTCTTTATACTTATCAGTATAAGTCAAGTATACTTTGTTATACTATTCTTAAGTATATAACATATAGTATATAAAAAGTAAACTTTAAGTATATTGCCTCAGTTTTAGGATAAAATAAGTATACTCGTAGTACACTTGAATAAACTACTTTTTGCTAAGGGCAGTGTCAGATCAACCAATAACACAATAACACACTTCTCATTTTCTATTTACAGTAGGCAGGACCAATTTTGTAACATGGGACCTCACTCTAGTCCTTCTGGAAGTTCCAGATACATCACTGACTGTGAATACGAGCAGCAGTCTAAACAGTGGGTTTGTGTCTGATGGTGAACTGCAGCAGCTCTGTATCAGGACTCTTTACTGAAGGAGTCACTGTAGAAATGCTACAGACATTTCTACAGTGACTCCTTAGAAATTTTTACAAATGCAATAACCCTTATTAACAAACAAAGATACTTTTTATTCACTGCACTGTTTTAATAATAAATGTTTTAGCTCATGGGGTGTATTGTAAGTGGGGTTTATTTTCTTCTTGCTATTTATTTTGGGTATGTAATTTTTTTTAGGCGGAACATTTTTTACAAGCTTCAGATGAAAAAAATGTTAATGTACTGTTAGCTTAGTACTAGCATACTATTACAATCCCATTGGGGCGCTAGTAGAATTTAACATTGTAGCAGAAATCTTTATCATGTTTTGATATTTATACACCAAACAAATTGAGTTAATATATTACTCAAATACTGATGGTAAACTAAATGTGTGATGTACTTACAACTCTCAAAACTAGTAAAATCCATTAAAAACTCTGCATACTTAGTATCCAAAATCTAATCAGAAAATCATCAAACTAAGTCTCAGATTACAGCAATAAAGTCTCACCAAGAGACACAGAGAGAAACACTGACCAGATTTATGTTGAGTTAATCATCATACACTTGCTGTGCTTATCTCACGCATATTTCATGTTCAAAATACTACATTTACACATCTTCAAGATGAAGGGTGAAGAACTAGATTTCAGTTTTTACTTCAGGGAATGATTTTTTTTTCAGTGGAAGCTCATTTTCAACAGATTTTCTCTTGTTTGTGTCTAACTCTCCTAGCCCCAAGATGAAAAATTTGAGTCAATAATCATAATACCCTAATCAGGTACAATTTGTGGTTGTTTTGGGCCCTGCATTACTTCAGATAAGGTGGAAAAATAAGACATGAAGGTAATTGTTGTTAACCGTCGTCCACTCTCAAAAATAAGATTTATGACCTAGATATGACATCATTTCACTACTTTCAGGTTCTGAAAAATACACTTTCGGTCAGGTGACTGCACACACACACACTGTCCACAGAGATTAAGCAGCTGATATTGTCTTGAGACTGTTGATGTTGTGTTGGGGTCTGGGATTGATGTAGATGTAGATGTGAGCTGTGATAGCAGTGCGGAGGGGGGATGAAGTACAGGCCCTGCTCAGGGGGAACGCTGACTCAGCACGTTGGCCTGCCAAGGACAGTCAAAGGGCTCTGCTGATTTATTACATCAGACCTTCAATGTAAATCGTACAGTTTGGTAACCCTCTTAATGGTCTTGGCTCGCTAAATGCCTCCAACAGGCAGATTTGCTCTCTGGGTGGATCCTGAGCCGTGCTGATGGGACATTTTTACAGAGCGACCCCTATCGATTTTATGACTGTCCGTCATGAATGGGGAGAGATGTCCATTACTGCAGCGACTGCTGGGGAGGATGGTTCCACGCAGCTGTCTCTAAAAAGCGATCAAAAGTAAAGGCACCCTCACCCCACACATGCTTGCATCCACTACCACACCTCACTCAGCTAATTAAAGTTCTGCTTTGTGACAGTAATTGCTCTATGGGTTGATTTAGTTTTGAACTCACTCCAGGTCAGGTTTGAGAAAGATCTTGGCTCAAAAGGAAAGCAGGACCAGCACGATGAGGCCACCATGTGGCATTTATTGACCTGTCGATTGTTCTCTCATTGTTACTGTTGCTATGTTGGATACACTTTACAGAACTCCCATTTGGCCAAATGAGTTAAATCAGTTTGATCACAATACCTACATTTAGAGTATGTAATTCATTTATAATTGCAATTACATCAGTTACTGATAATGGCACTCAACTGAATCTCTTTTATGACTCTTCTGCACCGACACAAGGAATCGTGCCATACTGTGAACAAATGTTTTTCCATTACAAATAAAGTGGCCCGTACCCATGCTGCTCAATGGCAGGGCCAAAAGTGGGCTGCAGCCAAGCTGATTGTGTCACTGCTTTCTGAACCCAGCTTAAATACTGAAGTTCCACCTTAAATACTGAACTGAAGCCTTCTGCTGAACCACAGAAGAAACAGCCAAACATGGAAAACAGAAACTGATCCATGAGGCAGAGAAAGGTGAGCTATAATAGATTCCTCTATTTTTATCCACCTTATTTTGGTTGTATGTCCTTTTTTGTGTGAGACTTCCACAAATTGTGATAGTCTTAGCATAAACGTAGGAAGGACACTTAAAAATAGCAATAAAACAAAAGATCCCAGACTACAGCCCTATATGGATTGGATCTCCTCAGATAGGCAATTAAATCACTACCGGATGGACGATTTCCTAGAGGGTTGTACTTTTTCTTTTTTTTGTTGTTGGCTTTATGTTCTGTGTCTTGCTGCTAATTCTCATTGTAGAGAGGGTGTACAGTGTTTAAGGGGCCGTTCCAAAGCGTCCATCAATTCACCACTTGGGAACTATTTAATATGGATACTTGCAAGAGACTACATTCTGCAAATTGCACCACTAAAAAGCCTTTTAATTTTTTACTTTAGGCAACATTTCCTGGAAAATCCCAGAGACGTGTATCAGGGCGGGACTAAAATGATTAGAGCAGTGCTGAGCTCAGTGGTACAGCAGGTAATTCAGTCTGTAATTCTGCTCAGGGGAGGAGTGAAAACAACACTCACACTGCCCATCCAGACAGGAATAAAAGCACAGAGCAGCTCCTGTAAAAACTACAAAATTAAAATGCTCTTGAATTAAGTGCTCCCTTGGTTTGATAGGACCAAAAGTACAAGGAGGTTGAGGGTGTAGTGTTGAGAGTTGGGGGCTCTAGTATGAGGGGTTTGGATATGATTTTGGGGGCTGGGGGTTTAATGTTTGGAGTTGGGGGATGTGGTTTTGGGAGTTTGCAGGTGCAGAGTTGGGAGTTGAGGGTGTAGTGTTGGGAGTTGTGGGTGAAGTGCTGGGAGTTGGGGGGAGTACTTTTGGAAGTTGGGGGTGAAGTGTTGGGAGTTGTGGGGTGTAGTGTTGAGAGATGGGGGTAGTAGTGTTGTAAAGATCTATTTTAAAGTTTCTTATTAGTCTGAATTGAATTTAGCCAGAATTCTGTTAAGCTCGCCCAACATCACAGCAGCAGCCATAAAGGAATATGAAGGACAGATGGGTCAACTACATTTCATATTCATTCATTATGTAGTGATTGTTATAATGCCCTCTTTTTGGCCTGTCACGATCATCTATTATTGTCAGTGCACGGCTGTTCTTTCAGGTTTTATCAGGAGCCAGTTTAGGTCATGTTCAATTTCAGGTTCGGAAGTAAAATTGGACTGTGGGTATAGGATTGGACTATTTGGGTTCAGGTTGAAATTTCAGGCCTGATAAAGGCTATACGCTGGTTTGATCTGGCTTAATCAGTATAGGAACAACTCTCAGATCTCTCTGAGACAACCTTTAGCTTTACTCTTTTTCCACGTTTTTTCATGTACTGAACTCATCTATACAGAATATTTCTTGAATGTATAATTAGTTATTCAACTATTTAAATATTTGCATTTAAATGACACTAGTCTCCTCCAACTCTCAACACAAAACCTCCCAACTCCCAACACTACTCCACCCGACTCCCAACACTACACCACCCAGCTTCTGACACTACACCCATCAGCTCCCAACATTATACCCCCCAACTCCAACACTACAACTCCAGCCCCCAACATTATACCCCCAACACCCAACACTACACACCCAAAATTCCCAACACTAAACTTCCCAAAAGTACACCTCCCAACTCCCAACACTATACTTCCCAACTTCTGACACGACACCAAACTCCCGACACTACACCCCCCAACCCCCAACATTATAACCCCCAACTCCCAACACTACACCCCATAAACTCCCAACACTACACCTCCCATCTTTTAACAATACACCCTTCAGGTTTTATCATGAGGCAGTTTAGGTTTCAGGCTGAAATTTCAGGCCTGATAAAGGCTATAAGCTGCCGTGCTCTTTATCGCTACAGTAACAGATTTATCAGAGGCAACCTTCAGCTTTACATTTTTGCTGTTTTTGTCATGTACTGCACTCTTCTATACAGACTATTTATTGAATGCATACATCATTGTTCAACTATTTAATTAATTGCATGTAAATGACACCAGACCTGAAGCTCAGCCTAAAATGGTGAGAGTCACTGTTCAGCTGAAGTATTAAGGGTACCAGAACATTGCGTAACCCACATTAAAGCAATTAGACTGCTGGTAAAAGTGGGACAGAACTGAGTAATTGTCATTATTTTGCAGAACAGTGTTTTCCTGAGCTGAACATGAGGCATTACATGGTCTGCAGAGTGCATAATTATCTGTTTATCTCAGCGTTCATTACTGTTCCTTCCAATGCATTGCTTGTTTTAAAAAGTGCTGCTGCAGCTCGGAAGGGCAGCTCACCCTGATCCTGTTTGTTTTCAGGCAATTAAAGCAACACGCTGCATTCCAATAAATAGTAAATGCTGTGGCGGAAGGAATGGAGGTGCAAATTCAGACTAATCTCGAAGTGAGAAACAAAAGAGAGGGTTGTACTTACACTACAGTCCCCACAGGCCTCAGATAGGAACCCCCCCAGGACTTTTATTTATTCATTTGTTTGTTTGTTTGTTTGTTTTTGCTGGGGGGGTATTATTTTGCCCTTTGTTGTTGTTGTGTGACCTGCATTATTAATACCTTTATTAAAAATGAGGGATTATTGTTTCATGCTAGGAAAATCATGGGACCTCCTTCAGCAGGAGCTGAACCGACAAAAACGCCACAGAGCTCCAGGGAGGGAAACGGATAAATACAGAAAGGAAAGAAAAGAAAAAAAGAAAAACAACAAAGCCCAAAATTATTTACAGCCGAAATCAGAAAGTGCTGAAGCAGCACCAGAGTGCTGACTTTCCGAACAGCGAGAGCGGCGCGGTGTTTAGTTCAGCTGTGTTGTTATTCAAGAGCTCTATGCTAAAGCTGCATTTCGCAGTGAAGCGCGACTGAGGTTTTAAAGTGATTTTTTTCCTCCAAACGCAGTCGATCAGCAAAGACATGGTTGTCAATTGAAGTTCTTTAGTTTTAGCAGTGGAGCTACGAGGTTAATGTAGCACAACAGAAGGTTATGTACACTAAGTAGCCTGGCGATGGCCCACGCATACAGAGAGTCTGATATCTGTAGTAAGTTAAGGTGGCCACAGAAGTCAGTCACATGAAGTGTAGAAGTTCAAAGTTGGTGTTTCTAATATAGTGACCAGTAAGTGAAAGCAAATGGTGGGTGCTTTTAATAAAACAGACAGTTTTAAAAACACCTGCCTTGTGTTTTCATTCAAAGTGCTTCTCTTCATTCGTCACTTTATTAGAAACAAGGTGGTGGTTACTAACAAAGTGACCAATGAAAAGAAGCACAAGATATGTGTTTCTAATAAAGTGGCCATTCAGTGGCCATTCACAAGGTGTCTCTAACAGCACTTATGCTGCAGGTATTTACAGCTTTAGGGCCTTTTTAAACTTTTTTGGATTGAACTGAACTGAATTGATAGACTTTTTTATGCCTGAAGGACAGTTAATTACTGGACATGTCAGTTTTGATGAAATAACAAACAAAAAAACTTCACAAACCCGTAACAACAATAAAAAATAAAAACAAGCATTAGAATCATTCATAAAAAAGTGGAATAAATAAATGTCAGGAAATTCTGTGATTAATTTACACCACACATTTTTCATTTTGTTCATTTCCTTTAGTGTTAGACTTTTTTTAAGTGCATGGAAAAAAAACTCAGCCTCATTTATGAGCCTTGATGCCTCCAGCAGCTTTCAAAACAAACTTGTCGAAACGGTTAGACACACTTTTTTTTTTCTTTGATCTGCGAATAACTTTCCGCTTGACAGGCGGATAAAGGTTTTAAGTGGAAATGTGGGAAATTGCAGTCACACCAAGAAGCTGCATTGTGCCAGGGGGCGTGGTGTCCCCCTCTACTTTGTAAAAATTACCAAAACGAGGATTAGTGTCTTGGCTTTTGACAGCACGCACATCCCTCATGGAGTCTGCTCTGTCAGCCGCAAAGATTGGCCTGCTGGTGTGTATCAGCCACATGTGATGTTTCTTATGTGTTTGTTAAGTTCAAGGTTGTGCATTTATATTCATACTAGGTGTATTTTTTACCATCATGTTTTTGATCTATAATACGTCCACACAATAATCTGTACAATAACCTGATGCTACTTTTGTTGTGCAGATGGATTCTTACTGGGTTTAAATCATTATTTCTATTACTGTACAATCATGTCCAATAGTCTTACCATGTCCAATATCACTATTTATGTCAAAAACTCACATACTGCTGATCTCTATTATGTGCAATAACAGACTCCTAACCACAGTTTGTGTTAATGTTACGGTTGGGGTTTTTGTTTGGTTTGTGTCCAAGTGTGTTTAGTATTTAAGTTCTTTGAGGTCATGTGGGTTTTGGGGATCAACCCTCTCACTTATGTTTCCCGGCACATTATGGCTCTTTTGTGTAGTTATGTTTTGTGTTAGGAAGGCCCTCGAGCCCTTTTGGTTTCCGTTATTGTCTGTATAGAGTCTGTGTCCTTTATGTATTAAAACCATCTAAAAGAACCAGCACACGTGCCTCGCCTCACTGCCCTGCGCACCCCCGGACGTGACAGTTAATAGTAATTTGCTTAACTCTAATGTACTTTTTAGAGTATTTGCGTATATCATAGTGTGTTTCATACTGAGTATTTTCTGCAGTTCGTATTGGTTTTATTTAGACTTTAAAGTTCTATATTTAGACTTTATGGTACATTGTTCTTTTGTGTGTCTTGTCGTAACATAAGCAGTTTCCTCCAGGACCAGTAAAGTTTTCTGTTTCTGATCAATAGGAAAAAAAGGAGGTGGCCAGGCTCTGATGTTGGCGCCTGCTAGTTTGAGTGTGGGGTGAGAAGTGGAGCCCTGACCAGCCTAAATAACCATCAGCATCTAATCACAGATAATGGAATACTCCCTTCTCCTCCAGCCTGCAGCCTGTGATGCATCATACTGAAGGCTCTTGACGGATTATAGACTGGAAAGTGTCCAAATGAACAAACGCGAATGGAAAATGAATGGCCAAATGAAAGACTCCTGCTAGGCTAACAGGGGATTTGCATGGTCACCAGCACCCCCAGTGGGCATCGCACGGTCAGACCTGTGGATGCAGGACTCAAAAGCTCAGCCATGATCAGCTCATTGATGCCCAAAGCCCATCAGATCGTGACTGCTGCCTGGTGTGCTGAGCAAGACGGATTGCTCTGCAGCCACAATGCTAGTGAACGTGCTGCGCGTGCACACACATACACAGCCCAACGCGCACACACCTTCTAACCGCTCACCTACACTCTCTATGCTAAGGTGGCTGTTCCAATAAAACTATCTATCCAAGATTAATACCATTTAATTCCAAAATCAATTAAACTATTAAAGCAACAGGTTGGCTACTGATCAAAGCATGTACCACTTATCCCAATTGTGGTCGATCAGGGAAAACATGGTTGGAGTCTAGATTTTGCTTCTTTCGTTTAGAACTATATCTACAAGGCTAACATTGCTAGCACTAGTCATCCAAATCTTTTCTGTAAATACATCCCCAAAACTTCAACCTGCTCAAACCACATCCAGCTCTTCATTAAGGTGGAACAGACTTGTGGACGTGGTTTAGGACACAGTATGACTTATTGTGAGCTAAAAAATGAACTAAACTTCACAGTGTTGCTGAACTTTGCGGACAGCATTTTTTACACAGCAGGGTCTGTTTTCACAAACCGTCTCAGGAGCAGGAGCACTGATCTTTTGTGACATCATAAACATGGAGGAAACAATAGCCCCGGTTACATGGACACAATTTTTCACTTTTAATCTGACTAATTACGGAAACCAATTCAAAACGTCTCATGTAGACGGTTCAGGTAAACGGATTCGACTGAATCCGTTAAAATTTTCAGTCAGATTAAAAGAGATGGTTTAGACCTTTCTTTTAATCCGATTGATCGAGGAAACTACTCATGTAAACAGGCAAACCGATTATTGGAACACTTCCTCTGTTCCTGCGCATGTGCATGAGCTCGCGGCAGGTAGCTGCTAGCTAGTAGCCAAGTAGAGTTTACCCCAGCTGAGTGAGTTTACCTCAGGTGCAGCATTGAAGTAAATAAAAACAAAAATTGGTCAGTCGCTGACACTACGTTTTTATTGGATACGTAAAAACAGTTCAATATTGAGGAGAGATTGGATGAGCGTAAAATCAGAAATGGAAACTTCAGCACTGTCCAGAATCACCACAAGCTGTTAGCATGGCACGATCTGAAGTAGCCTTTGTCCTGCTTCATGGTAGCATTTCTCAATGTTAGAACCTGACTGTATAAACTGGCTCTATGCACCTCTCTATCTCTCTCTATTTTTCTCAGATTATTAGATTAGATTAGATTAGATTCAACTTTATTGTCATTACACATGTACAAGTACAAGGCAACGAAATGCAGTTTA
>JBBPCX010067624.1:0-13059 GCA_037974365.1 Hydrocynus forskahlii | reverse complement strand
GGGGGGTCCTGAATGTGTTATGAGGGGCCATGCATCTCAAAACTATTATTTCAAACAGTCAAAAACCTTGATCTAATCATAATCATCCTCCATTCCCGGATTTTCATGGACATGCCTAAAATCAAAGCTTTAGCCCCATCTACAAACAGACCCTTTTTTATTTTATTCCAGTATGTTTCTGCAGAGTGTAGCTTTTACAGTCTGGCTGTAAGAATTATGGTCTGATTGTAATCCTCAATGAATATTCAGTGTGCGTAGTGTTTACAGTCTGAGTAATAATTGTGGAGAGATTTTAATCCAGTATAAATTTGCATTGTGTAGTTTCTACAGTAATAACTGCGTTGTGATTTTAATCCAGTATCAATCTGCCGTGTGTTTGTGGGACAAATCCAGTTCATGCAGTAATGTTTTTACTCGATTTATACTACTTTTAGTCGTTTAGTAGTTAGTGGAGACTTTATTCTGATTACTGCAGATCAAGGGGTTAGAGTGAACAGCTCAGCTGTCAGGGTGTGTTTGTGTGTGCGTGTGTGTGTGAGAGAGAGAGAGAGAAAAAGTCAGGCAGCAGGTGAGGAGTGTGATATGATGACCTGACGGTATGTGAAGGTAGATGTTGGGTTCCTAACGGAGAAAATAATGGTGCCTCGAGGAGCCCAGATAAGGCCGCGGTGACTCTTCCCCCAGTGAGACACACACACACACACACAAACACACACACACCCTGCACAAAAACACCCTGAAGGAAAAAGCTGATCAGAAAAGAAATTAGTTTTTATGGGACTGAATCTGAGGCCCTGACTTGTCTGCCGTTTTGTTACCGAGGCTCCGATGTCTGTCCTTCCGTGGAACGTTCTGATCCTCATGATGAGTCGAATTTTATTGTGAAATGTGTTTCTCAGAATCCACAAAAGTAGCAAATCAGCCAGGACACTGGTGTAAGACGTTTGTTTCTTTAGGAGGGCTGATAGACTCGCTTGTATGGTTTCTGAACCTGTATAACTCACTGTTATGTATAAAAAAAGGACTGAAGTGTGTTGGAAATTAGTTAATTTTGGAGTGAGGCCAGAGAAAACTTTAGTTTTAGTCAGATTTGCCACTATTTTCCCATCATCAACATACATATAAATACTAAATAAAATGGCTGTATTTGTGTTCTTGTTGTCTAATTTCGATTTTGGGCCAGGTGTTTGTATGTGTCGTTATCCTGTACTCAGACTTGTGACATTACGCCAGACAGGCTGTAATCACAGGCTTTGTGAGATAAGTGATGAATGACTTTTGCACCATAATTGACTGTCTCGTGTTTGGGGAGGGTTTGGCGGTAGGTTGTTGAAAGGGATCTGTATACCTGTGCAGGTTTATGGTTGTTCTTGGAGCCTCGCAATTACTGGCACCCATTTCTCGGGAGTTGATTGTCCTGCTGTGGGTAAATGGTGGGATTTGTCAGTAGAGTGCCTTCGCAATGGATTTGTTGGACTTGTTGTGCAGTGAGGTGGACCTCCCTCTCGGGGCTTCGAGTTGATGGTGTGCTTGCTGATTAGCGGGATCAGGAATGGAGGTGTAAAGGCCAGCTGTAGGGATTCACAACGAGAAACTGAAGGATCAATTCCCATTTAGGCTTCAAGAAGTCGTTTTCATCCTCTGACCTCCAAAACCCCACCTTTAATGTCTCTCCAGCTTGGCCCCAATTGTAGAGTTTCTCTTCTGACTGCTGTGTGTGGTGGCTCTTCATAGGGTCAATTTTATTTCTTTCTGGGCTTTTTAAAGCTTACCTGTAGTTCAGTTGGTTGTGGTTGTTGGTTGTAACTGTGGTTGTCATTTGGTCATTAGAGTTGTGGGGGTTGTAGGGGATGTTGGTTTTTGGTTGTGTGTTGTTTGGCTTGTTTGTTGTTGTAGTTTGTGGTTGTAATTTTGTTGGTGGTGGATATTTGTTGTTTGTTGTTAGGGTGGTTGAATACTTGACTGTTGCAGTTTTGGATATATTGGTTTTTGTTGGTGGTGGTTGTAATTTGGTTGTTGGTGAATATTTGGAGTTGCTTGTTGGCGTTGTTGGTTGTTATTTGGTTGTTGGGGTTGGTGGTAGTTTTTTGGTGTTTGGTTATTATTATTATTATTGTTGTTGTGGTTACTATTCATTTTATTTGAAGATGCCTTTCAATGCACTCAAGGGCACAGATCATAAAGTTAAAATGCAAAAGAAGACAAATAATAGGTTGTTGGTTGTTAGTTGTTTGTTGGGATTGTTGGTTGTTATTTAGTTGTTGGTGGTTATTTGGTTGTTACCTGGTTGTTTGGTGGCTGGGGATGGTTGAAAGGGTTGTTGGTTGCAGTTTGATTGTTTATTATTTAGTTGTTGGGGTTGTTTTAAATGTTATGGCTGATTAGGTTCTTAGTCAGAAGACAAGTTAGAAGACACATGAACACGGCAAGGTTGATTTTGCTGATTCTGCCTTTATCACTTCTAATGCAGTAAATGATGCAGTACGTGTTGCATGAATTAATATTTTTACACTAGAAATACTCTTCTTAGCAAAAATCTGTCAGTTAAACATGCACTCTTTGCGTGGAATGGCAGAAGGATGAGGGGGCTTACCGTGGTTACTGCAGTGGAAGGGTGGTTCTGTAATGGGGGAGGGGGTTTGTAAGAGTGGAAATGATGACGGAAATAATTGTGGGTGCAGTGCTGATATATATTGCGTGCTGTAATTGTAGTTGTGCTCTGCTTCTGATCTTCTGGGCCAGTTTCTTCAACACAGCAACAACCAACACCCCGAACCACCCCCCCCGCCCCAAATTTCCCCAACCCCCCCAAATTTCCCAACCTCTAAGGATGAGGAGCATTGTGATGTTCAGCTTTTTTTTTCTAATTAGTTCAAATGCAAAAGACTAAGAGTGTGCTTGCGTGCATGCGCTGCTGTTCAGAGAGTTTAGCTCGTTTTCTTCTCCTCGCTCTGGCAGGTGGGTGGCTGGGAAAATGTGAAGTGTCACTGGGCTGAAGCTATAACATACACACACACACACCCTCATCAGTTCTGACACAATACTCGCTCTCTAAGGGATTCCTCTTCAGAGGTTTTCTCTCTCTAATGCAGGCAAAAACTCGCTCAGCCGGGACGGGAGCTGTCAGGTTCGTTTTGCCACTGCTGCGTTCGTTCTGTCTGCATGACAGAAGTGTGGAGTCGGATTCCCTTTTCATGATGAGATTCTGTCATTTGAGTGATTAGCAATGAGATCTTTCTGTCTAACCCACAATCCACAGCTTTTATAGTAATAACTGTGGAGTGAGTTTAATCTAGTATGTATCTTCAGAATATTCAGTGTGTAGTTTTGACAGTAATAACTGTGGAAGGCTTTGTATCCAGTATGAACCTGCAGTGTGTTTTTTACAGTCCGACTGTAATAACTGTAGTTTTAATGAATCTGTAGTGAGTGTGTAGTTCTAACAGTAATAATTGTGGGTGATTTTAATCCAGTATAAATCTGCAGTGTGTGTGTGTGTGTGTGTTTGTGTGTGTGTGTGTGTGTGTGTGAGAGAGTGTAATTTCTACAGCAGGACCATTCATGTCAGATGTAGTTTTATTAATGTAGATCGTCTTTATTGCTGGATATAAAGTAGATTATGACAATATGAAAATATAAATATGAAAAATTTAATTTATGACAAAAATAATGGATAAAATAAGATCCAATCAGCTGCTTGTTGTTATGCAGTTTATACAGTTACTGTACAGTGGTGGTGGTGGTTGGTTATTGTAGTTGCTGGTTATTTATAGTTGGTGGTTGGTATGTTGGTGGTTCTGTGGTTGTTGGCAGTTGTTAGTTGTTTGGTGATTGTTTGGCAGGTGGCTGTTTATTGTTAGTGGCTGGTAGTGTTGGTTTTGATTGTTGGTGGTTGTGGTTGTTCGTTGTTGTGGTTGTTTACCGGCTTCCTATAATTGGTCTAAATCTGTCTCTACTTATAGTCAATGCAGGTGTTTAGTGTTCTGGAAGTTGTGACTAGAGGTCGACCGATATATCGGGCTGATATTTAGCATTTTTTACGATATCGGCATCTGCCAATATCCGAGTTTAGTATGCCGATATTCAGGCATGCTAAATATATGGAAATATGTATGTAAAATTATGAGATAATATAATAATTGTACAAGATAATATAGTCAGATTTATGTGGGAACATATGTCTTAAATATGTTGGAAAATATATTGATTTATATTAAATCATACCAAATGCATATTATATATTGTATACATGGTAAATATGAAATAATCTAATAATAATGTATTGAATAATACATCAATATAGTTCTTTCTTCATTAACTGAATGAGGTTTATTGTAAAACATGATATAGGAACATGGAAACTATAAATGAACAAAACCACTTTTAAAATAAATAAAACATTTCCAAAAGGACAACTGTCCTTCAATAAGGATAAATGAAAACTTCAGAATAACAGAATAGTCCCTCAGTGGAAAAAACAGGAAAACAATCAAACAAAATGCACGCTAAAGGCCTGCTCTGATTGGCCAGTCCTTCAGTTCTCCTGGTGTCTTAACTCACAGATTCTTTTGTTTATGGCCATTCGTATGTCTGGAATCTTTGCCCCTGGGTGTTGCATCTGTAAAAGATAATAAAATAAGAAAGACAATGTTAGCCTCTTATTTTTGCAAAAGGAAAAATGAGGTGGATCCCAATACTGGTAATACAGTGCATCCATCACATTAGTCCTCAGCCAATACGGGCTATATGGCAGAGTGGCCCAACGGAAGCCTCTCAGTGCAAGACGCATAAAAAGCCTGTATTGGCGGAGGGCTAAAGTGATGGTTGTCTCGCTGGAGATGGGATAAAGTTCCAGAGAGACAATGTCAGCTTCCGTCAAGTTGTCTGTGATGGTTGTCTGTCTATAACTTTATCCCATCTGCACACAAGATCACTGTAGATCAGCCGCAGTGATGATTACAGGGTCTACACTGAGCGCACCTTTATCCTTCCCCTTTGACCAGCTCACTTGTGCAAATTTCATTTTCTCCTCTCACTGCTGAGGCACGCACAGACTGGACAGGCTAGCGGTGGCAGAGCCCGTTTACGTTGGCTTGTCGTACTTCGCGCCTATTCTGCCCATCAAACCGTTGCAGTTTAACGTGTCCATGGTAATAACTAGCTCAACCAATCAGAGACATTGCTTACACCATAGGATTCTGGGTAGTGTTGCAAATAAAATCTTTTTTTTAGGTTCTGTTGGTTAATTTAATACAACGTTTTAGCTTTACAACGTGCTCGCTTTACAAAACAGAGAGAAAATCGATGTGATATTTTGTGTATCCTTTGTTATTTTAAGTGTGATATTTTACTACACAAACAGAGGGAAAATGTCTATTTATTGGCCAAAAAAATATCGGCAGCATACATCGGCAGACCCTGACTTCTAAATATCGGCATCGGCTTTAGAAAAACACATATTGGTCGACCTCTAGTTGTGACCATTCACTTGAAAAAATGCATCGTATTGCCAACACCTAGTTGTTGAGAAACGTTGTAACACCTCTAATTCTACAGCTCGGCTAATGAAGTCCTGGGTGGGAAGAACGAAGTGCCTGGGCAGCCTCTAACTTAAGCTGTGTCAAGGCCACTGGAATTGGGCAGATCCTTCTTTCCCCAGGACTCGGTATTGACCAAAGGGTCAATAACTGATGTTCCTGCTGACAGTAATGGGATTTGTGGGTAGCTCAGAGGTTTTAGTACTCACCAAATGACCAGATTCAACAGAAGTAATGAGGACCTCCTGCTCAGCTCTGCAGAAGGAGAATGTCTGTCAGTGGTTAGAGCCAGAGGAAGAAAAATATCTGAGCATAAGAAGTATAATAATTATTTAAAAATACTCACTGGATATCAGAGAGAATGGCCATCAAACATTAGCATTAAACCTAGCCAATATAGGTTATAGTAGAATTACCTTTTGTATAGTTTAAATATTAGTAAAGACTGTTTGTTTAGCTACTGTTTTGTAGAATTAATTCCAGTCTTTTGATGCTGATACCTTGCAAATGCAAAAACAAGCACTTCAAAGCCAGTTGGACTGCAGTACAATATTCAATTTAAAAAAAACAAAAACAAATATTATAGATTTTTCTTGATAATCTAATTGTAGGACTGGTTAACCCAACCAGGCCAGCTGTTCCATCTGTCCTACTGGCAAACATCCCCTCACTGGAAAGTAAACTCGACCACATCCGACTACAGAGAGCTGCACATCACGAAATGAGAGACTGCTGCGTTTTCATCGTTACTGAAACCTGGCTGAACGACAACATCCCCGAGGAAGCCATCTGGTTAATGGGGCTAAATGCTATCCGGGCAGACAGAGATGCTGGCAGATCTGGAAAAGCACATGGGGTGGCCTGTGTGTCTATATCAACACAGAATGGTGTGGAAACACAGGTATGATTTCCAAACACTGTTCTTCGCTGGTGGACTTTCCGGGAGGGAAGCGCAGACCTTTTTATTTGTCGCGGGAGTTAAGTGTCATTGTTATTGTGGTGGTGTACATTCCCCCCGATGCTAATGCTAAGGAGGCGAAGCCATCAGCGACCTGCAATCTCGCCACCCTGAATGATTTTTCATAATTGCTGGGGACAATCATGGAACCCTAGACGGTTTTACCCAAACTCCAGCAACATGTCGAGTTCCCAACCAGAGGACCTTATATACTTGACTTGGTTTACCTAAACACCAGATCAGCAAACAGAGCATCCCTCCGCCCCCACCTCGGACTCTCTGACCACTCTACAGTAATGCTCACTCCAGCATACAACCCGCTCCTGAAGAGAGTGAAACTGGTTACAAAGCAGATCAGAGCATGGCCAGAGGGAGCTACTGAAGCCCTACAGGACTGTTCTGAGTGTACAGACTGGAGCATCTTTAGAGAAGCGGCGACCACTGGCCAACACCTAATGATTTACAGCAGAAGTCCACAAACTGCTGAAAACATGGGATGCTGCTTGCAGAGCCAATGACACTGAAGTGCTCAGAGCAGCCAGGACCAACCTGTCTCGGGGCATCAAGCTGGCAAAAAAACCCACCGCTTTTCCCGGGAGTTATGTTCCAAGAGCACCTGTGTATAGTGAAAAAATGCGTTGTTGTGATGTGGTTAAAAAAAATGCCTAAAAATGCCTGTTTTTATAGTGTAAACCCTAAATATGCCCCCAAATATTCTCCCAAAACACTTTAATTTAATTTTAAACTCAGTAGCCTTAAAGAAAATGTAAAGGTAAACACGTATTCGTACTGTACAGTTTACACTGAACTCCTACAGTGCTAGAATGTAAATACCGAAGTTATACTGTAATTCATGAGCTGTCGTTTTCTTAGGTATAAGCAGGGTAAATACAGTAATAGATTAATTTAATTTACAGTAATACAAATACAGGGCTTTAAGAAGAACAAAATGAAAAACACAAGAACTGCAGCATCACAGGGCAGCAGCCAATCAGCAGCAAGGAGAAATATATAACGTTCTCGGCTTTGCTACTTTCAAACCTCCCGCCCCTGAGTACAGCTGACTGTGGGGCGTCGTGCACCACGCCCCCTCATCCTTGTGCTGGTTGTTTATGTTTGGGGCGACGCTGAGCAGCGGAGCTTCATTCCGTTCAGGTGTCTGGTTGCCTTGGTAACCACCGGGTGGTGCACGAGGCCCGGACGTCACAGTCAGCTGTACTCAGAGGCAGGAGGTTCGAGTATCCACGATGAACTGAAACCACGACTGCTGATCGTGGAAAGTGGGGGGTTACTATATATATATACACACACACACACACACATATATATATATATATATATATATATATATATGTATTTACAATGTGCAATGAACAATAAAAAGTTAAAAAATAAAATTACCTTGAACCCAGGTTGTCTGTTTTTTTGCTCCATGTTTGTTGCTTTACATCTGGTTTTTCTGCCTTTTCCGGCCATTCTGGGCATCCGTACATGACTCACTCCGTAAGGCATTTTAATGGTCTCTTGACCATTCTCTCTCTCTCCCAATATGTCTCAGAGGTCTCTCAACCCGTTTTTAATTGATCAATACTCGGCATCTCATCAACGGATCACAAAGTATTATAATATTATTCTGTATACGATACTGTATCGTTACAGTCTCCCTGTTGTGTAGTATTTTTATAATTGTATATTTTAGGCAAATAACACTCAGAAAATATATTTATACATATAAAGTTTAATTATAATTCATTCCCCTTTTTTGCCCTGCCATGTTTTATGTCAACTCCTGTACGCATTTACAGTGAAATGCCTACTGACAGCTTACTTTCAGTCCCTTATTTGTGCTTCTCTCTCTCTCTCTCTCTCTCTCTCTCTCTCATTCTCTAACACACACACTTTCTCTTCTGCTCTCTCTCTCTCTTGCTCTCTCTCTCCTGCTCTCTCCCTCTCTCTCCCTCCCTACCTCCCCTGCAAAGAAAGATGCTACAGTGGTTTCTGCTCAGATAAGCTCCAGCTGTTTATGACCAGGGGTGGAGCACCACCATTTTTTTTGTCATGTTTTTTCCATCATGTTTTTCTATACTATGTATCTGTCTCCAATAACAAGTAAATCCCATGTTTTGAGTCAGGGCAGGCAAATCTCAAGTCCTGAGGTCAGAGAACATTATTCAACAAATGTAATGCCATTTTAATACTGAACACTGCAACTGAGTGTAACATTTTTTAAAAATAGTAATTATCCAGATAATAGTAATTATCCATGTGTAAGCAAAACCCACACTGAGCTGTCAACTCTCATGCCGTGTTTTATGCATAGCGGTGCGACACAGCTGGGAAGAGTAAGCGGAATTTGCAGGAGCCGTCAGGCGAACTCATCCCGATGGCAGAATGTCATTAAGTGAATTGCTTGATAACTCCCAGATAATTGGTGCACTATTAAGCAGCAGGCAGACTGAAACAGGATGGGGCGCAGTCCAGAGCAGCCAGGAGGAGCTCATACTGTACAGCACACATGCACACACACACGCAGTAATTCATCCCTCAGGACAACAGTGTGTGTTAAAAGTTAAACATGCAGGGAGACATGGACAGAGAAAAAATTTAACAAAGAAAGGAAAGAAAAGATGTGTGATAGTTAAGAAAGAGAGAGAGAACAAGACAGAATAAGAAAGGGGGAGAGTGAGAGAGACAAACTAAAGAAAATTTGTCCCTTATTTCTTTCTCTCTGTGTTTCTTTCTTCTCCCTGTCTCTTGCTCTCTCTCTCTCTCTCTCCTGTAAGTGTGTTTGTATAGAATCTAGACTGCGTGTCTGCAGTAGACGAAACCTCTGGGAGTTGTTATATATTATTTATGTACAGTGTTACATCCAAAAGTGCGTGTTTCTTTTATATCCAAAAGTGCCAGAAAAGCGCAGCTCAGTTTGCTCACATGGGCTGAACGGTCTGGGGAACAGCAGCAGTTCTGAAACCGGATCAGCCTCTTTAAAAACACAAGGAAATTTGACATGGGGCCTTTAATGAAGCCTTCCCCTGTATATAAACAGCAAGCGGTCACTCCTCAGTCTCCACGGTTCTCTGTTCCTCGGCTTCAACCCTGCTGGTGTTCATTGGGGTTTAGGTCACCAGAATACTTTATTCCTCTCGGATGTCCAGTGCAAAGCCGAGCTAATCAACCCTCAGCAGCTCAACGAAGCGTTAGAAGTTCAGTGCTGCTGAAACATGGTTTTAGACAAAAGTATGTGGTTAGTTAGGGGGTCTGTGTTGAGTCACAACGTTTTATAAAATATAAACGTTATGGTATGAAGTCAGAATAACTAAATATATTTAGAGTGGGTGAGTGGATGTGGGAGGGTGGGCAAAAGGGGGGCTGTCAGTGTAGGGGTGGGCAGAAGGGGAGTGTGTGGGAGTGTGGAGGTTGACAAAAGGGGTGTGTGTGACGGTGTTTGAGGGTTGGGTGGGTGGACGAGGGGTGTGTGAGGGTGGAGTGGGTGGAAAGGGTGTGGGTGAGAGTGGGGTGGGCGGAAGGTGTGTGTTTAATGTGTGATTTTTATAGTTTGAAAAAGAGAATATTCTCCTGAGACATTTCTCAGATTTGTAGGGGGTAGTGGTGGGATGGTGGGGTGGGTCCAATTTCTGAACTGGTTTTAGATGAGGACCGATCTCTCTTCTCTCTCTCTCTCTCTCCCTCCCTCCCCCCTCAGCATTAGTGGTGAAGAGAAAATGAGTGACATCTACGAGTCGGCCGCCACATCACTGGGCCTGTTCAGCAGCCCCTGCCTGACCAAAGTGGAGCTGCGTGTGGCCTGCAAGGGCATTTCCGACCGCGACGCCCTGTCCAAGCCCGACCCCTGCGTCATCCTTAAGATGCAGTCGCACGGCCAATGGCTGGAGGTGAGTGAGTGATGAGCCTTTGAAACTAGTAAAGGGCCCAAACCATGGAACCCCCCAGCTGATGTTTATCACTGAAGAGGGAATTCCATGGATTTCCAAAATTCCTGCATAATTAAGTGTGAAGAGGTAAACAGAAAAGATTCAAAGTGGGTTTGGTTTGAAACCCACCGAGTCTCGCCAAATTGTTCACAGTGGTGGTGAATGGGACCAGACGTCTGGCTCTAAAATCTCCTTCACGGAAAGTTACTCCATGAAATGGTTATGGTTTTGCTGCCTGATGCCTGAGATGTTGTTCCGAGTGTTGAGAAGCTTTTTGTCCTAAAACCCTTTCATGATGCAGGGTGTTGCGAGGCAAAATAATCCCCAAAGAAAACTGATTTTGTTTTTGTCAGATTCTCCAAAAGTTTTACCATCAGCATCCATATAAACTCTCAGAGACACATAGAGCTTCACTGGGGTCAGTAGTGAATAAAACCGCTGTATTTGTGTTGGAGATGTCTGGTTTAAATCACCACTCCTGTAAAGAAATCAGGGTCTATACAACCATTTCACACCAGACCCACTCTGAATGACTCTGTTTACAATTTCTAAGTTATGGGGTAGTTTTGCTAAATGAATGGGATTCCTTTTCAAAGGGAAACTGTTTTCATTAGTCTTGTTTCTCCTCTGGCTTCCTTCTTCTGGATCATCGCCTCATTTTCACTTTGATATCCTTCGGTCCCATAATTCACTGAAGCTGTGGACTTCTGGTTGACTGGATATGTTTAAGTGAGGTGGCGTGTGCTTCGCTGAACACGTGTGTGTTTGTGTGTATGTGTGTGGAATCGCAGCTGCTAACAAGCAAAACTGTTTTCTTCTGCTTCATGAGAAACATCATCCATCTGCTGTGCTTACGTCACATAATGGATCAGTTTCTGATGGAACGCTGGGATCTACAGCTCTGATGGTGATTAATCCACCGTCTGTGAACCTGCCAAGACTTACAGCAGAAAACACTCCTAAACCACTTAATTGCAATCAGGCTTAATAACTTTGCCATAACTTCTGTGTTGCCCAGGGCGTTTACTGTAATTTCCCGCAACTTTGAAAAAGAATGTGATCTGCTGTGCAAGAAAAAGATAAAATATAATAATTTTCTCTGAGTGTAGAGAGAATGATCTACTGCTCATCTGTGCTTTAGAGGTACTGCATGAATATTTACGTTAGGAGCGAGAGATAATGCTGCTTTTTACTAGCTGATCTGCTTGAAGTTTTTTTTACTTGTATTTTATTGTGCCCTGCGGTAATTAGCAATACTAAGACCAGGTTTTTTTTCTTTACGTGTATAATCATTTTTTTTTAACTTGTAGTATTTTTGTATTTATTCTGTTATTGTTACCATTTGTTTCTAATTATTAATTGTATTACTCGTATTATTACTTGTACAACTGAATTGTATTATTATGGTATTTTTTGTATTAAATGGTTTATGTTTTGCTGCACTACTGTACAATATTATGCTAAATACGCATGTAAATGCTCTAATGGCATGTGGCTTTAACCGGCATCAACAGGTTAAGACTTCTGTAACTATCTTTAACTTAGTTCTTTTTAGAGTCAGAATCCGAATTGTATTTATTGGCCAAGTATGTGAGCGAGCACATACAAGGAATTTGATTCCAGTCGATAATATGTAAAGATACAGTGAACAATATACTGAACAATACAATACAATAATACAATAATATACAATCTGCAACATGAAAACGCAATATAGGTTTATATTAATAAATATTAATATAAATGTTAATATATGTATATAAATATTTGTACATCTGTTGTGTTTATACTAGTTATAAATGTATATATATATATAGAGTTGACATGCCAAGAGCACCTGCAAATTGTTAAAAAAGTAGTAAAAAAGTAGTAAAAAAGTAGTAAAAAATGTCTATAAATGCCTATTTTTATAGTGTAAACCTTAAATATTCCCCAGATATGCTCCCAAAACACGTTAATTTCATTTCAAACTCAATACATTACACTTAAAAAAAATGTAAAAAATGTAAAGGTACACTGTTATGATGCGGGAATGCTGGATTGCATCTGCCAGAGATGAGCAGCAAGGAGAAATGAATAACGCTCTCGGATTGGCTACTTTCAAACCTCCTGCCTCTGAGTACAGCGGCATTTCACCATCCCAAGACTCGTTTTTGTGTCTTTTGTGTTTTTGTGTATGGTTGTTTTGTATTTATACAGTTATATTTTATATAGAAATTCTGCGGAATTTATGTTCATATTCATGTTACAAAATTAGTAAATTATATATTTTTAATAATTTAGCACTAAAATGCATCAAAAATTATATACTGCCCCCAAAAAAACAAAAACAAAATGCGGAGGATATTTGGGGTTTCCACTAACAGTTATGTAAGAAAATATCCGCAAAAAACTGGGGCCACGAACTTGGAACTGCGACTTTGTGGAGGTACACTGTGTATATATGCGTATATATATGTGTGTGTGTATATATATATATGAGTGCTTTTCCTATTTGCTCTGAATTTTAATGAAATAAGTAAAAGTTCCCTTTGATATTACTAATAATGTATGAAAAGAAACACCATTTTCATTAGTTTAATATTTATTACCCCAAAAATTTAGACAATAACAAGGATAGCCCCAAATAACA
>JBBPCX010067623.1:0-13059 GCA_037974365.1 Hydrocynus forskahlii | reverse complement strand
GGATAGATACTTTTTGCCCCCCCCAG
The DNA here is from genome assembly GCA_037974365.1 of Hydrocynus forskahlii. NCBI lineage: Eukaryota > Metazoa > Chordata > Actinopteri > Characiformes > Alestidae > Hydrocynus > Hydrocynus forskahlii. The sequence continues at coordinate 13,033 of JBBPCX010067623.1, read as the reverse complement.
ATAAGCCAAATGCCCACCCACACATGATGTTCTGGTCACACCTATGATCACTACCCACAGACACACACACAAAGACCACCACCACCTACACACACACACATTCACATCACTTATACAGACACAGACACGAACACAGACCACCAACACAAGCACACACATGCACACACAGGCGCACAGATGCACAAACACCCATACGCGCACACACAAACACGCTCACAGACCACAACGGATGTATGCACACTCATACACACTCCTCTTCTGCAACACACCCATACACACAGACATGTTCGGTATTACTAAATTTGTGAGATCTTTCTAATGACTGATGTAATGCTGTATCTGAGCAATAATACACCTAACACTAAACCTAATCTAAAGTTTCACCTCAGTAACCAAAAGTTTGTGGCGCAAGTTTCCTTGTAAGGACCACCAGAATGACAGACTGGGTGGTATTCCTTTAAATATGAGGATAACTGGTCCCCACAATACACACACAGCCCCCCCCCATACACACATACTTGTCTGTCTTCTTCCAAATTATCTATAGGGTAGTTCTCTGAGGTGTGGCCTAAGAACGACTGAGTACTGCATTAACATTAGGTAATGATAATAGACTCATTAAGGGACGCACAACCCAGGAGAAAATCTGTCTTCATAATGTATTAATGTTGATGATGTGGTAATAAAGTTTTTTTTTTTTAGTAGAACGTGTTTGTCTGAAAGAAATAGAATCTGACAAGTGATGAGTTTGTCTTGGGGGGCCAAAGTGTATGGTGTTTGTGTGTGTCGGGCTAAAGAACAGAAAGATAAAACAGTACACAGATAAAGAAGGTACTTATGAGAGAACTATATTATTCAGTTTTTCTATGATTAACGCTAGACTTTCAGCACATTTCTGTGATATCAAGGGTCAAATTTGTCATAACTTGTGAATGTTTTGTTACTAAAAGTGTTTTAAATATGTCAAACATAAAAGTTTGTTTTCTTACTGGATAAGAGTTTGAGTAGTTAATTTTTTTGGTGAACCCAAACGATTTGGGGGTCAACTTTGGACTGCTTTTCTGGAGAAGATGGCAGGTGACAAATGGTGAAAATATCGTCAGTCTGTAACTGCACCTTTTTTTTTATAAAGTGAAGGATGAATCAGTGGCTGTCACGATTGATGGTTTGTATTACCTTTCACAAACACTAGATGGCAGTATCATTCTTTATATATTTTTCCCCCCACAAGCCTGGTCTCTGATCTAAATGTGGCATTTGCTTTCTTCTAATGTTCACAGTTTCACACAGCCCAACTAAAACGTGAAAAGTGATTTGGAAAGGCAGCTCTAGAAAAAGCATGTGAGTTCATAAAGCACTGGATATTAGCATAATGTGTCTAGGCCCAGTCCTCCTTTTTCACTTTTTTCAGAGCAAGGGATGCCAAAATGAACACGGACTAAACACAGGCCATTAGAGACCCCATCATATCAGCCACACGCATTGGAGATGTTTGTGGTCTAACTCTAAGACTAAACATGAATCTCAGTCAGTATCATAGCTTTTAACCTGGCGGACCGCAGGACGGAACTAATGAGGCCTGCTTATGTCCACGAGCAGCAGTCACATGTATTGTGTTTACCCTTCATTCAGTAATCATGTGGATTAGCAGGCTGATGCCAGCACACTCAGCGCAGTCAGATGTTTAGCTGGACTGCACTAATTGCTCTGACGCTGGCTGTGACCTAGTGGCCTGTTTTATCATATGTTCTGTGTGTCTGGCTTTTTTTCTGGCCTTCCCTAATGTCTCATTGAGGCTCTGTTCATCTCCCACTCATAATCAAAACACAGAACTTTTTACTGTCTGCATCCAAACGACCTGATTATCCAATAATCCAGTAATACCATCTCTTGTTGTGATGACACTCCACTGATCAATACACTGTTTCGATATTTTGTAGTTCTTGTATTTTGAGTCATTTCGTACTTTATTTCATTTCTTTTCTCTAGGTATTTTACTTTCTTTAATTATTCATATCACCGGTGATCATGAAATAAGTTTTATTCTGAAGAACACGAGTGTTGTAATGGATAATTATTTAGTATTTTGTGCCAGCCCACTTTGCCAACAGACCAGTCTTGTGAAGACTTAACACGGAGAAGGGATTTTGGATTGTTCCTCAATGCAGTCCTGGCTCTCCTTTCCACTCTCCCTTCTTGAGCTTAACCCACAGACTTTAAAGTAGATTTAAAGTGGTCAGGAGGCTGGGATGGCCATGGCAAAAGCTTTTGATTTTGTTTTAATTTTTGAGTGGATTTTGATGTGGAGTTTGAACTGTGGTCCTGTCGGGTTATTTTCCATTTTCCATCTAATCTTCAATTAGTTTCAATACATTATGTATAATATAATATTCACTATATTTCTTATGTAATTATTATATTAGAATTATATAAAGCATCAAATTTAAAGTGCTTTAAACTTTTCTGTAGAAACTTCACATTATTTCACTATCAATATACTGTGTGTGTGTGTGTGTGTGTGTGTGTGTGTGTGTGTGTTGAGGGGGGTTATTGTATTAGTGAGAGAAAGGCAGGGACACTCTTTTTGGCCTGGCTGGTCTCAGGCGTGACTTGGCCCCATTTGAATAGTGACAAATGTCAGATTGTCATGGTGACAGCGGACCGAGTGTATGTGGCATGGCGAGGTGTCCCCAAACCAGAGGTCAGAGCAACTTCCTGGTCAGCGTCCATCCAGCGCCTCCCAACACTCGCCCCAATTAACCTTTGCTGACATAACGTAACAGCTTTTCATCCTTAGCCATGTCTGCCTTCTGTTCTCGCTTTCTTTCTCTCCCTCTGTTTTCTCCCCTCTACTGCTTTCTAGCAGGTTGCGCTGTGGTGTGTAGAAATGCCATGGCTGTCCTGAGGCATTTGTCTGGTTAACTGTAGCCCACCAGCTCGGCAGGACTGAGGAGGAGGCAGACCCTAGCATGTAGGCCCAAAGCAGACGCATCATTTTTTCCTTGACTAACATATTCCAGAACATTTTATTAAAATATTATAGAATATTATGACAGTAAGTCATATTCACACACTGTCCCCTTACTGCAAATATAGTTGCTCATCCATCTTTGCTTCTTTTGCTCTGTTATGCTCTGTAGCTGGAAGCTTATAGTCTTTCATATACATGTGGTTTTGTGGTTTCTGACAGATATGACGTACCTTTATATCCATGGATTAAAGTACAATACTGATTCAAACTCTTCAGCACCTGGAAAAGTATTATTTAAAAACAGTTTAGATGAGCAGTGAAGTTTTTTACATAACTATTACTAAACATACTAAATAACACTAAAAAGATTTACTACAAATAACATTATTATATATTATAGTGATTTTATGTACATTAGATCAATGTGTACCTTGTGAAAGCCCAATATTTTTTTTGTTTCCATCAGAAACCTGGTTTGACTCAATCAGTCCTTCATTAAATTAAATCAGGAGCTGCTGAGGGAGTTTCACAAATCCAAACAATGGCTGGAGGAACCGAGGAGGAATCTGGAACCGAACCTGTGTTCTCCTCACTAGCTCACACAATATCAACTACTTTTATACAAACCATACAAATCTTGATCCTTTTTTATGTTTGTGTGCCTTTATTCGAATGTTAACTTTTCTAGCGGAAGGACACACGCTGACAAAAATGGCTTTAAAGAATTTGCATAGGTTCCCAGAATCCAGTGTAATCTGAGTTTAGCCAATAAATCATTCAATATAGTTTTGAAAAAATGGAGAGGAGAATTAAAACATTTGAAGCTATTACAACATAAAACAAAAGGCAACAACAGAATGTGCATTATACATTGCGTTGGACAAAGGGTTATATGAACATCCAGTGTGTTTCCCTGAGAAAAACGTGTTGGATTCTGCTGACAGCGATAACCTCAGCTCTACTGCGGTTTAAGAACCACTCATGCACAAACTGTACATGCAGTGCCACTGAATTTAGAGCTCAGTATCCATTAAAAGTGAAAAAAAAGAAAAGTGAAGGGATATAAATAGAGGGATTTCTTTTTTAACAAAACTATGGTCATGCAGTGTCATAGTACATTGCAGTTATGAGAATTTAGCTGCTGTAAACAGAGGTGGTGTGAGAGTAAAACCTAAAATCTCACAGAAGTGACTGTATGAAAGTAGTCAGCTGGAAATCTGAATGAAAGTCTTGGAGACAAATGACAGGCACAGGTGTGAACGCCTGATATGATTAAGATTAAAACGTAGTCTAAACAGGGCCTAAACGTCTTCGCAGCAACTGAAATGTTTTATCATTTAACATTTTGTAGACTGTATGTGATATGTTAGCCACGAAGACCCCACAGAGCTAATTGTTGGGGTGTAGCCTCCCCACTTCCACCGCATGTTAGCCATATTAGCCTTGTAGCTCCGGTGCGAGGCGGCCTTGGCTGATCGAAGGCGATTGGGGTGAGAGGGAAATTGTGTAAATTGTGTGAGAAGTGGAATGACAAACAGCGGAAGCGTGACTCATCACCCTGCGTGTTTGTGTGCTGTTGTGCACCGATCTCAACGAGGCGCATTCATGGAGCTCCGTCACATCTCCGCCTTCCCCACAATGGCAGCTTTGTGGACGAAGAGAGTCCGCTGTGGAAAATATTTGGGAGAGAGGAAGAGAAGAATAGCAGTAAAGTGTTTGTTTCACACAGCCTGCATTCGGGTCCCCCTTGGAAAGTTTTATTCTTTGCTCGGGGTGGGTGGTGGTCTAGCTTGGTTTTTGTGTCGAGCACAGGGTGGGTTGGGTGTGTACGGGGCCGATGTTACTGAAGACCCATGCAAGTCAGAGTGTTCTGTGTGTGGGGGGGTGAGGTTGTTGGGGTGGTTGAGCACTGGCTGTCCCAAAACACTGCAGACTAGGCCTGTGGCCCGGAGCAGAAGAATGTTCTTGTACATTAGGGGGACATACACTGAGTGGGCTTTGATTAAAACCCGATTATGAGCGACGACTTTGTCCAGATTCTCTTCCTGCACACTGCACATCTACCTAAAGTCAATCCGAAATCAAAACTGACCTATTTCTACTCTATCTCTGGCCATATTGAGCACGATTGATCACTGTGTAGAATTAAAATGACAAATTTTCTTTTTTCCTGTAATCTACCGTTAAAATGGGTGACTTTTTGCACACTTCCGATCACCAATAGTTTGCAAGGTGAGACATGATCTTGGGGATGACCATGAGGCTACATTTAGTGTCAGAATGTAGATTTAATGAGTTGAAAACAAACTAAGGTGGACCATGAAGTAGGGAGTGATGTGTTTTCCTGACAAAGTTAGCAAAGGTTTCCCCATAAATGTTTGGTTAAGAATGTGGATGTATGGGTGTACTCTTGTTTGAAGTGGATTTCGATGTGATACAATATCCTTCCCAGCGAGACACTGCCACCAGCGGGTGGGTTTCACCTACTCCTCCCTCACCTCACCCACTATTGAGTGAAAATGTTCAGCTCGATTCTCCTTGATATGGAATCCTGTGTTTCGGTAGGATGCATGATTCCTGATTTACTTGAAAGGGGAAAGTTTTTTGAGAAAATTCTTGAAAATGTCAACCCACCCCTTGTTGGTGTGCTGATTTTGGTGTAGCACATGTTGTTAAACAGCACAGCTGGATTAACATCAGTGTGAGTTGGTTAGCTCACATCCTTGCACGCAAACTGTGCCAGACCTTGGCTAAGAAAACTCCCATGCGTTCAAATGCAGCACTTTTACTGCGCAGAGCTGTGGTTCTCAAAAAAATGCACCAGCACAGGAACATCTGCCACCTGAAGGACCTGACAGAGGACGTGCAGTCTAGACTCCTTAGGTTAAAGCTGGTGTTTTCTGGAGTTATTTAGAATCTTGCCTAGTTAATCAGTGTATATATGCTTTAGGGGTTTGGGGGAAACACTGAAGGGACCTTTTTGGGCTTCCAGGTTCTGTCATTGAACGTGTTCTTTACTCACTTTACTACAATGACAGTTATTTAATGCACGCTGATGGGCTTATGGTAATTGTGAGCAGGAAATAGAGAGTGAGAGACCCACACAAACAGAAAGAGAGGGAGAGAGGGAGAGACAGTAAGGGAGAGAGAGCAAGCCCAGCACCGGGAAATGAAGGGTCACAAGAGGTTCCCTCAACTGGAGCTCCACTGGGAGCTTTTTAAGCTTTGATTGACAGGTGTGTATTGTGAAGCCCACTCCCCAAGCTTATCACCACACCAAGGGCCGGCCAAAGAGGTGCTTGTCCACAATGCACAGAATAGGGATGTGTTCACCTCAGCCATGGCCACAATGGCACACATCTGGCCTGAACAGAGCGAGGAATGCAGCGGTGATTATTCTGCACCCCCACCAAATACAGGTGCTCAATAGCTGCAGTCTGACTGCAGAGGCCATGCGGAGGCCGGTGGGGGGTGGGGGTTTATGCGGAGAGAAGCGCTTGCCTCCCACAGGACGATATTTTAATTTCTAATTCATTAATCTCCGCCACACACACTTTCCTGGCTTCAAGGGAGATCAGAGAGGGGTCTCACCCACAGCTGCCACAAAACCCTGGTCCATGCAGGGTCACTTACAGAAGGCCACCAGCCATGCAGCCGTGGTCCCATCTCCATTCTACCTGCCTTGCACCTCTATTTTATGACCTATGCCTGTCATAATATGTAATATATATTTATATGTAATTCTAAGTCTTTATTCAAATTTACACATTTACAAGATTCTACTTTTCACTCAGATTGTTTGCTGATGAAATAGTTTATTATTGTGTTAATTACAAAAGCGTGCAGAATAGAAGCATTTTCACTAGTCTCAAATTTTTGGACCCCACTGTAAAAAACTAAATAAATCAGTTCTATCGCATGGGTTTGTGTAAACCCTTTTAACTAGACTCAGTTAGTGAGCATGAAGGCACAGCTCTATGTCCTCTTAGACGCGTCTGTACTGGAGATAATGTAGCTGTCTGTGTTTGTGTGTGTGTGTATATGTGTGTGTGTGTGTGTGTGTGTACATGCACACTACTGTCAGGGGTGGTAGAATATTATGTTCTGAGGGTTTGGGGGCAGTGCATTCTCAGAGAAAATGGTTACAAAGAGACAGCTAAAACACAGTGCGACCACTGTGTACAGGGACACACACACACACACACACACACACACACACACACACACAGAAGTTACTGCAGAAGCTGTGCCACACCAGGCTATGGACGTCAGAACAAAACCTTGTATCTCCATTTAAGTTGGCTTACATATGTGTTACCCAAATGTTCTGCACATTTAATGATGAATTATTGAAATGTTCCCAAATGAACATCTCACTACATTAAGTTACATTAAAAGCTGGGAAAGACTTTATGTTATGACTTTTGAAGTTATGTTATGATAAATAATATCAACTTAATATCAACATATACATATATATATATATATGTGTGTGTGTGTGTGTGTGTGTGTGTGTGCATACATTCTCCAATATATTACGCTTGGTAAATGAATAGAATAAGTAAGAATAAATACAAATATACGCCACACAGTAAGTGTAAGTCAGTGTGTTCTTCTTCATTACCAAAGCTCTCCTCATGCCAGGCCTGTATTATCTGTGGTTTCCGACTACAAACCTGGTGTAATGGATCAAAACAAAACAATGCAAAGCTGGGGAGCATCAAGGAGAAGTCCAAAAAATATTTTTTTACTTTTTACTACATAAATGCATTTTTTAATGTGTTTATAAACGATTATGTATAAGAGAATGATTTAAATTATTTGAATAATCTTGGGGTGCCTTTCGAATGAATTTCAGCATGATCTTGATAAATACTAGACTATAAACCATGCACTGAGGTTTACTAAGCTAGGCCAGAATGTTTTAATGGAGTGACTGTTCATCACACAGCCTATAGGGGGCAGTGTTTTAGTGCAGAATCAGCATACAGCCTTCTCTCAGGCCTTTTCCCACCCTTTCCAATCAATACCGCCTTACATCGGCCAGCACTTTTGACCGGCTTTTGATTCTGAAACATTTGCTCACTGAGTCGTTCATTCATGTGGGAGCTGGGAACTAGGAGCTGGGAACTGGGAGCTGAGAACCTGTTCCTGCAGCATATTCTGCCCTGCTTTACTTCATATTCTGCTTTAAAATTCAATGTGAAAAAGAATTAGTGGGTAATCTGCAGTGCCCCGCTCTTTAACCCAATCCCTCTGTTCCTTCTTCACCATTCCAATCACTGTCTCTAATTACTTTTCTGAGTGCTGGATACAGACAGATTACTATTATGTAGCTACCTAGTGCTCAGTCTTCATCTTGTCCATGTCTGATAAAATAGTTCAAATTAAACACACATACATCAATACAACCATTTTTCTTTTGTAAAAAGGAAATTACATGAACAAAGAAAAGGTGTAATTTATAATTCATTTATCCATCCATTATCTGAGTCACTTATCCTTAACCAGGGTCACACAGGGTTCTGGAACCTATCCCAGTGGTCAAACCCTCTGCCAGACAAGTTGTAATCCAGTACACCCAATACACTGGTAAAATATAGAACTGAGATGCCCAGCTCCTGTCCTGGTATATTACGTGGCGGTTGGATGTATTGTAGATAAGTGCTGCATAGACTATTAAGTGTTCTAATTGTTGCTGTGGGCAGCAGTCAATCACAGTGCCTGAAGTACAGCAGCTGAAAACACTGCAGTGAACAGCCAGGAGGAGACAACAGAAATATATTTTTATTGCTAAACACAAACCCCAAGGTACTTAATTTGTGCTGAAATGCAACGTGACATAAAACCTCACTGCGAGCTGTGTAACACTTAAATACAGGCTCATATGATTCGAGAAATGACAATGGTTAGAACCATAGAACAGGACCATGGGTAGCATGACTAGCTATAACTTCAAACTAAATTCAGGGCAACTGGAGCTGCAGAAATGTTTTCTTGTTTAGAAACTGGACATATATCTTGCTCTGAAAGGTTCATTTATGTATAGAGCTGGAACTATCAGATCACAAAGAAATTGCCTAGGATGTAGCCTCAACTGAAAAAAACCCCCAAAACCTAGCCTTAAATGTTTTCCTTAGCTTGGTAGCAAGCTACTTTGCAAACATGGTAGTTTAGCTATGTAACAAACAAAAATGTAGCTACTATCACCGATATATGTCTAATACCCAAAGATGACCAAATGTAATCGTCCCATGCAATTTTAATGACAAGTCTTATGATCTATGATTGCTATTACTTTTACACCATGCACCAGTAGACTTAGAAAACAATATTAACCAATTATATTGTGTCCTACCTCCCCTGCCTCCAGAGCTTATCGTACTGAGGACAGCCAAGTTTAAAGACAGTACTAAGACACCCATAAACTTAATGATGAATGAGAGGAACTAAGGCAGAGTGAGAAAATTCCAAGGCAGAATCCAAGAATGGGAATATAGTAACACTGGCAGAGCTGGAGTGATTTCTCAATCTCCTGGTATCAATACTGTCAAAACCCTGGCACTCTCCCTACCCCCGACCTACTGTCCCACAGCTCCCGCCAAATGTCAGGCCTCATATTAACCCGGCTGCTGGCCATTGTCTCAATAACACCCCACTGTCTCTTGGCCCAGAAGAACATGAGGGGTCTCTGTGGAAGAGTCATCCAGTTTTGCTGCGCATTCAAAGCCACATTCTGGCACACTCTAAAAGGGGCAAAGACTGAGCCTCGGCACACTCTCAGGCACAGCTGATGAGACATCATAGTTGGTTGAGTATTTGTAGGGGATAGTAGGGACACAAGAAAATATTACTAAGACAAGGGACAAAGGATCGAAATGAACAAAGATATAAATTCAGTCACTGTATTGGGCACTCTCTAAATGACCCGTTACCATTATAACAGTCTGAAGTCTTTGCATGTCACAAGATGCAAACAATGTTGCGTAGAAATACAGCTACGAAATGAAGGAAAACAGAACTAAACATTTTTTGACAGACCTAACACTAACATTTTTAGTTTAAACACCGTTTGTAGAGTGTGATTGCTCTGGCCCCTCTTTCATACATGGTGAACATCATCCTATATTCTATATTTAATAATTCTATCATTGTAGTAGCCTATACTGCCTACATTGTACTGTATATCCCAGCGTGGACCCCTTGCTCGCACTGAAAGTGGACAGTGCACTATAGAAACACAAGGACAAGTCTAATTAACCAGCAAAGCATTCGTGAATACAATGAAGAGAGCGTGGGATCAGACATTAGCACTGTCTCAATTTGTGCGCTATGATCTGGGGGTGCCCCGATCCAATACTAGTGCTGGTACTGGTCCACTAGGGGCCATAATTACTGGATCAGATATTGGAAAAAGCCTGAACTATCATGTAAATGCTTAAATAAACATTGAAAAACATGCTGTAAAGAGACATGCACGGATTCGGACACGAGTAAGACAAGGCTGTGTCTCAAATGGCTCCCTATGCTATACATAGTGCACTATGGAGAAATTAAAATTCAAGTTAAGGTTAAGTAAAGTGCACCAAGACAAATGTATTATTAATAATTTAGTTGTTTAAGAGAGAGGAAAACAGAATTGGGATTGGACATGAGAAAGTGGTATTGAATGACCCCTACCATGAACTAAATTCTTACACCATACACTTAACAGTGCCTGGGTTTTTGTGGAGTATAAAATTCGTACACCATACACTTCACACTATGTTGGATAACAGAATGTGCCTAAATGGTAACAGCCGCTGACTAAAACAGCTTCAAAAAAGACAATAAAGCCTTGGAGCTTGTTCATCCACATAGATACTGGACCAGTGAGACAGCTGTATGTCAGTAGGAGATATTTATTCCCTGCACTATGCAATGCAATGCAAACCTTTCATTTTTCTCCTCTCATGCAATAGCAATAGCATCTGAGCATGGCCTGCGACAGCTGGACTTTCCAGAGAGATGCATGTTTACCAGCTCACGCAGAGCCTGGAGTGTTGATATTTACTGTTTTTACGCAAGCCCATATTCATCTAATGTCACATAATAGTGGCATTTATGCAGTCACAATTTTGGGGTATTAAAATGTCCTCTGTCCTTCACAGTGTGCCTCAGGGGATCAACCCCAGGTCGGATCTTCATTTCTCCATATTTGACGGTCGTTTATTCTTAATTGCATTTATCATATGTCTGTCTGTGATGTCCTCCCCCTTCCTGCTGGAAAATCAGGGACAGTTAGAGGAACAAACTTCACAAAGGCAGCCATGAAAGGACATGCAGCTGAGAGATAAAAAGTCAGACGGTTCCAAGCATGTGGTTTCGTTTAAGAGGTTGCTCATGTTGTGTAAAAAATATTTTGGTGCAGAACCTTTTTTTTATAGAATAGCGTCACATTTTATTGTGACCTGAATTTGGTGAAAAGTTGTTGTTGCAGCCCCGTGCACAGCGAGTGGTGAGGAACTGTCTGTTCTGAACCCTTTCTATCATAGCCAGCATGAATGTTTTCGGCAGTATTTGTTACAGTAGCTCTTCTGTGGGATCGGACCAGACGGGCAAGTCTTCACTTCCCACAGGCATCGGGGAGACTTGGGTATTATGTATTAGGCCTCGTCCACACGGACGTCTGAATCAGGCGTTTTTCGGGCGTTCGTGGCGCCAGGTGAGCGCGGACTGACCGCCGACCGTTTTTTCTGCTCGTTGGAGCAAATCCCAGGGTCCACACGGGCGTTCAGGCCCGGCGCTCGGTCAGCTGCGCGTTCGTGAGGCGTCAAAAAAAACCTGCATGCAACGCTTTCTTGGCGTTAATTTCTGTCAAAATCCTGACGAACGCGAAGAAAACACCGGTACTGCGTTTACAAAGCGTTCGGTTGACGTCCTGGAGGACTAAATATGTCCCATGATTCAATGGGATCCGCGACAAATCACTTTTTTTAAGGAAAATGTAAAACCACGAACCCCAACACGTTAACAATCTGGAGAGAATAATTACTGCCCCCACAGGTGAATAGACGAAACTACACATTGGGCTGCAGGCTGGCGATTAACAGCGTCAGACGAACGCCAGTGTAACGCCAATCAATCGCCTATGGCGTTCAGAGCGCGTTCACTTATCCAAAATTCAAACGTCCGTGTGGACGAGGCTTTAGGTGCTGATAGAGCCACCGTATTTGTTGTACTAAGGGTTTAGGGTAATGTAGTTTGTTATTTTCCTAGAGAATTAGCAGCCACGAGGCATGCGAAAAGTTGGGCTGTCTTTCACCTGCTACAAGTTCATTGAACGGAGCTGTAAAGACAACACCTCTAAGTTTGTTTACCTCTTTGTTAGTGGCAACACACAACATTGGGAACCCATGATCCTTATGCCAGTTCACTGGCTGTTCTTCCTTTCACTGTTTTTGGTAGGTACTAATCACTGCATACAGATTATCCAATTTAGTTGTCTAGCCATCACAATTGTTTCCAACACCTAAACTTCAAGAACTTCCAACACATAAACTTCAAGTACAAACAAGGACTGTTCACTTGTTACTTAATACATATCCCAGCCCTTTACAGGTGCTGTAGTAACAAATTAATCTTTAATGCTGATATCCAGTCAAAAGTTTGGACACACCTTCTCACACCTTCAATGTTTTTTTCTTTGTTTTTATTATTTTGTACATTGTAGATTAATATTGAAAACAAACAAAATGATAAAGAAGCACATGGAATTATGCATTAAACAAAAACGTGTTAAACAAACCAGAGTATGTTTTGTAATTAGGTAATGACGGACTGTTGTTTCATTTACTCTAATTAACTGGTTCTTGAAAATTAAATGTGGAGTAGAACCGTAGTGGAATAGGATCACTAACTGTGTACCAACCCGACCATCACGACTGATGGTCCCAAACACATTAAGAAGGCAAGAAATTCCACTAATGAACTCTTGACGAAGAATACCTGTTAATTAAACACCATTCCAGGTCGATTCCTCATGAATCTGATTGAAAAAATGCCAAGAGTGTGCAAAGCTGT
>JBBPCX010067622.1:0-13059 GCA_037974365.1 Hydrocynus forskahlii | reverse complement strand
ATATACACTCTTTCTATATATTATCCTATTGTTTAGGCATATTTATTTCTTTTTTAGTGGACACCGAAAGATGATTTGGCCACTCTGAAAATTCATGGAAAATGTGATGACGTAATGCGTCTTTTGATGGAAGAGTTGGGAATTGAAATCCCACCCTACAACAGGTAAGGAATCCCTCTTTGATGTCTTCTTGCTGATCTTTACACTGTTTCATATTATTTACTATTATTAGCACTGTTCATTCTTTAACATTTGAAATGCTTTTGACATTTTTATTGACGTATTGAAATTTACCAATTAAATTTGTTGACATTGAAATTTCTGTTAAAATCATAATCAGAAAGTTCCTTTGTGTTTAAACATCCCTTGATCTGCCCTCAGCTCCTCCTCCTCCACCTCCCACTTCTGTTAAGGAAATTCATGAAGCTAAAGAGACCATAGCGTGTCACTGCTACAATGCCTTTTACACTTATTGTAAACATCATATAAACATGCACAAAATCTGCTGTGATAGTTTTCATGTCTGAAAACAGTTTTGGACAAAAATTTTGCTCTGTAAGTAGTGCCACACATCTTTTGGCATGGTCCTTCAATTTCAGAATGTATCAGAATGTTTTAAAATTAATAATGACTGTGTAGTGTTTTGATATTACATTGCTTCACCATTCCTAAAATAAATTGGTGGAAAATTCCCAGCCCTGTCCAGGATTGACACTCTAATAACCAGCTGACTCCCATCTTCAGTGAAGGGAGGTGGGTCTGGTGGGGTCAGTGCACTTGTAACACTGCCCTAACTGTAATCATTTAATGTCTAGACAGCGGCTTTAATGGGTGGTTCTCAGTCCTGGAGAGCACATTTGCCTTATTTTACCACTACACCAGAGTTTACTCCTATTATTTACAACTAACCACTGTTTCTGTTCAAAAACAGAGCAGATGACCCCATCTTCAGCTTGGCAACACCCCTCAGGCCAGATGAGAACGACAGCCATACTCGTAAGACCTTAGTACCTCCTGCTGCTTTGGCAGACTCCGTTCCAAACTCCAGGAGTGAAGTTGAAGAGAATGTAGTAAATGGTGGGTGGTTTGGACGAGGTTACAACAAAGCAAGGAGGAAAAGGAAAGCGACATAGCCACCTGTCGACTTACACCCAGGATTGTCTTAAAGGAACATTCACCCAGAAATCTGTGATTCTTACTCATCATCTCATTGTATTTGACAGCATAACACCCTCTGAGGTGTCTTCACTGGGAGAAATCACATTTGTTAATGAATTATGAAGTGGAATGTTCCTGTTCCGGGAGAAAATCGTGGGTTCAGGACAGTATGAGTGGTCCTTATTTTCAGTATTAGATATTTGCACCTCATTTTTATCCTCTCAGGTAATGAACCCAAGCAATACATGCCAGTTTTTCAAGGCTGTAGTCTTGAAACATGTAGACTTGGTTATGCTATTGAGATTAACCAAGGAAAGGGAAAATCCAGTGATTTTTTTTTTTGTTCAGAATTTCTGCATAATGTATTCATTATGGTGAAAACAAGTCAGAGTGGTTGAATCTGAAATGCTCAGGTGTGATCACAGTGCTGGTGTGAGGAACCTGGTGTTCAAAGAATGTAATACCTGTAAAGGCTGTATATAGGAGAGGAATGTGCAAGGTGTTATGGTAAAATTGTAACTAAAAAGTAATTTTATCAAATTTGAGCAGTTTTGCCACCATTATACTATTCAGTGTTACACATCAAGCTGTATACACCACAGTGATCGATTGTTGCAGAAAATAATAATACTCATACTTAATCTTATGACAAGATTTCCAGAAAACTTGACATGTTAAATTATTTTTGCATATAATCAGTGTTGGAAAAGCTACCCCAAAAATGAAGTGGGAAAAACTAGCTTGGTTGTTTCATACTGTTACACATATTTCTACTCCAAATACTTTTGAGGTATTTTATGAAAAATATACAGGTTCTACTGAAAAGATTGCTCTTTTGCTGTGGACAGAATACAAAGATGAATACAGAGCAACTTTACTGTTAGTAGCTAGGTTCGTTTTAACTTGGAGACTCTGACACTGTTTATAATACTGGTGTTTACGTGAGCTCAGTTCATAGGACTGATGAACATGATGTATTACAGACCACACTGTGGAAGAATTTTACTGATCCTCAAATAAACTGTTAAATAACATTCACTTCAGCATAAGATTATTTGATTGCTGTTCAAAATGATTTTAGCCAGAAAGGGTACATTGTTGGACATTTTAAAAATAAGTTATTTGGATCAGGGTCCAAAATGTATTGTAACACAGGAGCTTTTTACAGCTGTATGTTGCACCATTTTGTGTGTTTTTTTGGTTGGATTTTTGTAAATGTTTACATTGATATTTTGTCTTGAATTTCTTTTTTTTTGTCTTTTTTTGTATTTTGTCTTGAAACATTTTATAGTCTTCATTTTACTTGAATGTATGTGATTTTATATGTGAGTTGATGTAACTAGTATCTGATTTAAGAAGTACTTGCATTAAGCAAATGACATTTGCAACAATTCATTTAGTATCAATTTTGGTTCTGCAGAGAAGAAAAATCAGTTCATTCTAATTATGAATTTGTGGTATTTTAAGACTGCATGTTTTATATGCAAGTTACTAGAACCACTAATACAGTTTTCAAAACACGTGGATTTTCAGTGGATATTTTTTTTTAATGAAATTGGTCCCTTCATCGTGATTCCTTTTCTTCAGGTACTTACATAATTGGGTAAACCTCCTGATTAGAGTTTTTCAGGCTCCCATGAAAAACACAACTGATGAAGCTTTTCAGGGGTTGAAGTGTGTGTGAAAGAGCAGTGAAACACTAGAATACACAGGACAGGACTGAGGTTGGGAAACACTCCTACAATTTATGAGGGCAGTTTGTGGGTGTGTCCATAGCAATAGCCCTGCCCCTTCACATCCACTTCTCTCTGATTGGATGAATCCAGATGCCTTGTTTCAGTTACTAACAGTGGTTTCCATGTAAGATGGTGAATGAGAGACTCTTAGAAGAGTTTGAGTGGCACACTGGTGGGACTGTTTTAAACTGATACACTGTTCTGTTAGTTTTTCAATACTCTATTGAGATCAGTATTTACCACTATTACTGTTGAAGTGACGTACTCAGTCAGCTTTCATCAGTCTCTGTACTGTATTGATGAGCTCTGGGAAGTGTGTGTTTTGGAAATGTCCACGGTCCGTGTATTTGCGAAGGTCTGCCTTCAGTCCGTCAGCCACTTCCTGCTGCTCCTCCCATGGTAGGAAAGGGTCGTCTGTTGATCCAAACTGAACGATGTGCTTCACGTTTGCACTGATCTTCTCCCACTCCCATGGCCGGCTGAAATACCCTGAGCCAGAGCAGGTCAGACGAAGGTTAGAAGGTAAAAAAAAACAGAAAATCCACACACATACACACTCGGCTGCAAATAACGTGTCCAGCAGATCAAACAAGATGCTTTTAGACAAAGACCCACAGTAAAAAAAAAAAAAAAACACTTATGTAAAATGAATCTGTAAAGTGGAGCAACACCGCTCAGTTACCCAGCAGGCATCAATCCATGGAACCACAGGTTCCCAGCCCTGCATCTGGAGGAACCCTGTCCTGCACACCTTCCTACTTCTTCACCCACTTAAGTTCAGGTGAGGCTTCCTAATTGGTTGAGAAGTTGGATCAGGTATGTTAGTTGTGAGTTATGAGTACAAACACTAAACTGTGCAGGACAGAGAGTCCTCCAGAACCAGAGCTGGAACCCCCTAGACAAGAATGTAATACAGTAATGTTCACAGTAGAAGTCTTTTACAGTAAAAGTCGTTTTTAGCCAAGGATAAAACTATTGTATCGACTAACTTTAGTAAGGTAAGAAGTGAATGAAAATGTTACATTGTTATGCAGCATCTATCTAATGATAGCAATAATAATAAGCTTTCAGGCTAAGATTCAGAATTATACTTCACTAAAAAAAGCACTTTTAAATGTTTAGTGACTCACCGCTCGCCCTCTCGTTCTCATCTCCCAGGTCTGAGGTGTAGGCGCCCACTAGGATGATGCCAAATACCTTGTGAGTCTCAGCATATCTGGTTTCCAGAGAATGGGGAAAGGAAGAAATACAAGTCAAGTCAGGTCAAGTAGGTTTACTGTCATTTCAGCCATATACACAGTACACTGGAAGCAGAAAGGAATGTGTGCATGTGGAAGTAAATGTAAAAACTGTTACTGTTCTACATCAGTAGGAGTGAAAGTCAGAACCAGAGTCTCAAAGCACTTTTGCACTACATTTCTGCTGGCCCATCACGCTACACATTGCGAGTGCAACGGCTTTAAATATACAGAGGGGCCCATTTCACTGAGGTGTGTGACGTTTCAAATTGTACATTCATACCATCCAAACAGTCCATGTATGGAAAAGAAGCTGCAAAAACCACGCAGTCTGTTTTTACACAGTTTCTGTCCCAAAACCCACACATGTCCTTAGTCACCCTACAGCATTTTTTTGAATGAGCTGACAATTAACAATTTACATACATCAGTCTAAACTGCACAGTAACAAACATATCAGTTTTGCAGTGATCAATATTGCAATTAAAATTAACAGAAGATACACTATATGGAAGTACTCGGATGCCTGACAGGGACTTTAGTGCCATTGCATTAAAATACATTTAACAGATTTTAATACGGAATTGGTCCCACCTCTGCAGCTATAACAGCTTCCACTCCTCTTGGAAGACTTTCCACAAGATTGTGTTTCTGTGGGAATTTGTGCCCATTCATTCTGTAGAGCATTTATAAGCTCAGGCACTGATGCTGGATGAGAAGGCCCGGTTCACAATCTTAGTTCTCTGGAATAGAAAAGGTTCTTCCCCAAACTGTGTCTACAAAGTTGGAAGCATTGCGTTATCTAGAATGTCTTCATTAGCCGAGGCATTAAGATTACACTTCACTGGAAGTAAGGGGCCTAGCCCAAACCCTGAAAACAACTCTTGTCCATATAGTGTTTACTGTGCAACCCTTAATTGCACTATTACATTCTTCAGTTTGGAGAATTATTAGACTGGTTATTTGACTAGTTGGTTGGGGTTGGACGCTTCCTCTGTTTACGCCTTCATAAACAAAAGGATTGGGTCTTTTCATCGTACCTCATAGCAGCAACAGCTCCAGAGCTGTGGCCGATGATCACCGTCTCCTCATCACACTGCAGATCTTTCTCCATGAAAGGCAGCCATATGCTCTCCCTAGCAGTCACTATAAACCAATCCCAAAGCAGAATTGAGTTAAAGAACAACAAAAGCAGTACGCCCAAAAATGACAAAAGGTGTCACCCATCCTACCTGGGTCTGGCATGTTCTTCAACTGGCCAGACAAACCTGGAATCTGTAAACAAGAGCACAGCTCACTTACGCAGTAGGTACCAATACATGTTCCCATCCACAGGTTCTCAGGCCTGCATCTGGAGGAACCTGCACATTCAGAGCAGTATTTCCCTGCTTCATTACATTTTCTGTTCAACAGATCAACATCACCAGCTACATATAAATTCATCCCAAAACGTTAACTCAAAGTCCTACCAGTTGTTAAATAAGGAGTTTCTACTTATGGTATTAATCCTGTTGTTCCAAAGTAAGCACTTGTTTACGTGGCATAAAAAAAGTAAGGGTCACCAAAAATGAATGGTTATAGGATTATAGGGATGTTTTAAACACTTCAAAATCACATTTAAGCAGAAAGTCAATCGGTGATTAAACTCAGTGACTGATTCTGATACAAAACTGGCGTGAATGAGAGCAAAACAGACTGAGAAGATGAGCCAGAGTTTCCTCCTCGTCCACTGCAGTTGCACCAGTTTAGGTTTTCTCTAGTTGACCGTGCCTGTTCTGTAAACAGGGCTTTCTCCTACCTTCTCGACCTGCTGGTGGACCCATCCGTACCAGTTACAATTCTTGACGTCCCCCGCGCCGTTACCAGGAACGATCACCACCTTCCGGACCACCATTCCGGAACACCAGCACCTCCACACACCCCGGGACCAGCCCTAAACACACACCGCCAGTCAGATCAGCCTTAACACGCACACACCGCCCGGGTCCCTCTGCTGGCCTGGTGGAGTCAAAACTAACGACGGAGAATCAACACTACTCTAATTGGGGTATTAGTGTTTTACCTTCCTCCACAGAGGGCTACAGAATAGGCTTTGGCTCTCAGCATAGTAGTAACAACAACAATAATAATCATCATAATCATGTTGTATTGTATTATTATCATTATCATTATCATTATTATTATTATTATTATTCAAGTCAAGCCAAGTAGGTTTTATTGTCATTTCGACCATATACACACAGTACACAGTGAAACAAAACAGTGTTCCACCAGGACCATGGTGCAACACAAGAACAGAAACAGAACGCCACAAGACCACAAGTGCAGACACTAAAAAATAGAGAGCAAGAAAACACACAAGAGCAACAATACAACTGGTCAACATTTAGTGCAATATCGACTACAGTGTGGACGAATACAGTATTTTGACAAGTACTCTCGTCCAGAGATGTTCACAAGTCATTTGTACCAAGTCCAAGTCAAGCATCAAGTCTTTAGTCCCAAGTCCAAGTCTATGGGGTGCTGTTTGTAAAAACAGCTTAACAAATTTAGATGTCATTTTATCATCATTTAGTGCAATTTTCACACAATTTTCACACATTTAGAGCTAAATGTGTTTAAAAAAACTAAATGTTGCGCTCTAAATCTAAATGTTAGACTTTTACAAACGGCATTATGACTCACGAGTCGCAACACCCAAGTCCGAGTCAAGTCTAAAGTCAAGTCACAAGTCTTTGTTTGTGCGACTTAAGTGTGACTCAAGTCCGAGTCTCAGACTCGAGTCCCCATCTCTGCTCTCGTCTAGCAGCAGAAAGTTGTGTGCAAAAATGCAGAATAGAGGTAGACAGTATTAAATATGATTGTGCAAATATAGCAGCAACAGGACAGAGAATGTGCAGTATAATGCAAGGAAGCTTATTATTATTATTATTATTATAATTATCATTATTATTTTATGAATATTATACGTATACTTACAATTGTACAGTGTCACTGCTAGTATCCACATCATACTGAGAAATGTAATGAAGCAAACGCATATTCTATTCTAAATGGAATAATTAAAACATTATATTCAGTAACCACTTCCTAGCCACTAGGCAGCTGGTGGTCTGGTGGTTAGGGAGTTGCCCCTGCGATCAGGAGGTTGTAGGTTTGAATCCCAGGACTCTGAGGTACCCTTAAGACAGGTACTGTCCCCACATAGTGCTCCCCGGGCGCTGTGTTCCTGGCCGCCCAGTGCTTCACTTGGGTTAAATACAGAGGAAGAATTTCACCCTGTTCACTCTGTGTGCTGTGCTGTCTTCATGTGTGCCAGTAAGTGCCCCTACTTTACTTTACTGCACATGGTCAAAGAGCTCTCTGGCCACATACAAGAGAGGTAAAAAAAAACTGATCAAAACTGAAAGTAGGCTTGGTGGAGGGTGAAGAACTTCACAGCGAGGAAACAGTGGCTGTTGTCCAGGCTTCAGTCCATCATGGACAATGCTGGTCATCCACTTCACAGTGTCATGGCAGAACTGAGAAGTACTTTAAGTTACAGACTCACCAGCACAAACTGCTCCACTGAACACCGCAGAAAATCTTTCACCGTCAGACTCTACAACTCCTCCCCGTCACACTTCCACTCAATAATCTGTGCAATAGTCTGATGCTACCTTGCTGCAATGTTGTTATGGAAGCGCTAAATATTATCATTATGTGCAATTTCTTATTTTCAAGAGAAATAGTCTTACCGTGTGTAATATCATGTGCAGTTTTCTTACTGGGTGCTACGTCATTTCATTACGTGCAATAACCACTGATCTCTACTACATGCTGTAACATTTTCCCACCCATTTGTGTTACTAGTAACTCACAAGTTATTTATCTATTGTTTTTATATTCCAGCATTTGTAATATATAGCATAGTGTATTGCATATTGAGGTTTTGTTGTCTTTATATCTTTTATATTGTTCTTGTCTCTGTGTATCTGTGTGACTGTGCATTTTGTAACATAAGCATAAGTTTCCTCCAGGATCAATAAAGTATGTATGTTCTGATGTATGTATTTAGATAGATAGATTATTTACCACCAATAAGTGTTAACCTTTTCAACTCCTTCACACACAAATGCTTCAAAGCTTCAGTACATCGCTTTGGCTTTTTTTTAAATCCTTAACAAACTGCCCCAGTGTGAAAAGGCTGCCACATTAGTTTATTATACATTAACCATATAGATGTGTGTGTGTGTGTGTGTGTGTGTGTGTGTATGCATGTATATTTATGTGTGTACATAAGCATTTCTACACGCACACACCACTGTAATTCATGCATTTCCAGTTCTCCGGAGTGAATTTAAGTGTGAAGCACCTGCCCTCAGTAATTCTCTCATGCTAGCTGCATATTTTTGAGTAAAACGCGCTTTGAGCTGTGATTTTACTGAAGCCTGGGGTCTTTGAGAAGGTTTAGTCTGCCACGTGGGGTCCTGATGAAAGACCAGCCTTGATCATGTGGACAGGATCTCCCGGGTCAGGTGAGCAGGAAGCTGTGGAGAGTAAACAAAGCTGCTGCCTCGCCTCAGAGAGAGAGAACAGGCTGTTCTCAGGTCTGTGTGGTGTCGTCGCTGTGCCCTGATCACTGTTGACCTGTACAGGTCGAGACCTGAGTGTTATCAAGCTGCCGGGGAGTCCTGATCTCAGCGGAAAGCAGCATAAAGAGCTCCGCGTGTAAACAGGGCAGCGTCCGGATCACTCATCGCTCATCGCGAGGTACAGGCAAGTCTTCAGTGTGCTCCATCACATCCCACCTGCAGCTCAGAGTCACGTTCACTTAACCCACTCATGTCCAACAACAGTATCGAGTTACTGATACTACTACTACTACTACTATTACTACTACTTATTATTATTATCATTACTTATATTAATTAGATAGATGCTGTATACCAAATAACACATTCATTCTTTATGGTTTGATGAGTTTGGGACAAAAAAACTCTTCTGAAGGTTCTCAGAACAGCCTGAAGAAACTACACTTTCAGCTGTGAAGATGAATGGGTTAATGGTATTTTACAAAAGGGAGGGTCTTCTGGCAGGAGGCAGCAGGTATTAAAGGGTGAGAACTCTTAGAAATGAAACCAGCTAAGAGTAAGAACCAAACTGTAATGCCAGTACTCTGTAAATAATAGGAAAGTGCTCTGGAAGGCAAGGAATTTGATCTGCTGGGAGAGTAATCGGACGATTTGTTTGGATTTGGTTTTTCTGTTAAATGCTTTAAACTAGACACTGTATCTTCAGTCCTAGTTGACGAAACATACCTGGAGGGTTTATTATGTATTTCGTATTGTCTATAGACGAAACGTTTTGCTTTTATTTCCACAGCTAGTTTTTAGCAAGATGACGTGCACCCTGAGGCTCCTTGTGGCTGTTTTCGTGGCTCATGTCGTGTCCTGGAGCAGCTCGGCGCAAGACCTCAACCCAGACGTTGTCAAAGCAGCCAACTTTGCCATCGACGCCCATAATCGCAAGTGCAACTGCGCCTACGCCTTTAAAGTAGTGGACGTCCTGTCACAAACTACAGAGGTAAGTGACTTAATGCTGTCTGGTGATTCACAATGAGACTCAAATCAAACCCTCAGCCTTTTTCAATAGTGATAGAATTAATTCTAAGATATTTGTTGAGATGTGTTAATATTAAAGTGGCTCTAAAAGTCACACGTGCACACACCACAGCACAGGTGTGAACAGTGTGAAATTCTTTTTCTGCATTTAACCCATTCACCAAGTGAAGTAGTGGGAGCAGGGTGTGGGGACGGTACCTTGCTCTACTGTCAGTCCTGGGTCAACAATAATGTATTTTATTTATAGGCACCTTTTAAAGGTACTCAAGGACACCTTACAACACATAGTAAAATCAAACATACAGTAGTGTTGCTTGTTGTCTCTGTGTCTAATCCTTTTCTTTTATTTGTACCCAATACACTCCTGTCATCTGCCGTCAGTGTGGTTTTGAATGCTGATTTGCATTTAATTGCAACATTTATTCAGCTTTTTACCATATTCATACATTAGTATTGAAGGATTTGAAATGAGTGTTTTCAACCATATAACACCTTTTGGTGGAAACGTCACATGTCACAGAGTGGCTAGGCCCACCCTTTGGGACAGGGTGTGGCGCTCAGAGATTTGGGACGGGCTGGGAGTAAAGCAGCTGCTCCTTTGTGTTGAAAGGAGCCTGCTGTTGTGGATCGGGCATCTACTCAGAACGCCTCCTGGGTGTTCTCGGCACGACCAACTGGGAGGAGACCACAGGGCAGACCCATGACACACTGGGAGAAATATGTATCTTAGCTGGCCTAGGAACGCCATGGGATCCACCAGGAGGAACTGGTGGACGGCTGGAGAAAGGAATGCCTGGGCTGCCCTGTCTGCTACCACAGCAGCCGTGTCCTGGATAAGCAGAAGAA
Source organism: Hydrocynus forskahlii (assembly GCA_037974365.1). Lineage (NCBI taxonomy): Eukaryota > Metazoa > Chordata > Actinopteri > Characiformes > Alestidae > Hydrocynus > Hydrocynus forskahlii. The sequence continues at coordinate 2,478 of JBBPCX010067622.1, read as the reverse complement.
AATGAATGAATGAATGATTAAATGAATGGATGATGAAGGAATTTACATGTCACATGTTTCCAATATGTTGCAGGACACTAGGAAGCTATAAATAAAAAATTAAGGATTTTCAAATTCCTGGAAACATGTAATTAAATAAGAAAGACCTACTTCACTGAGAAATAAGGAATAATGAAATTGAGGGTGAACATCAAATCTTAAATCAGTTCATTGTAAACCGAGGTCAACAGTAAAATAATATTTGTAAAAATAAAATCTATTTTCATTTTCTGTTTCTATTTCATATCTAGTTCCAATATTATGCTGCTGTGTACCTATGTTTACGGGTACAGTTACAAGTACAAGAATGCACAATTATAGTATAATATTCTCAATTCTTGAAAGTCATGAAAAAACCCTCTATAAAGGTTTTTTGCAGCATTTTTTGTGTGTAGGTTTTTGTTTGTAGTTTGTAATACATTAGTTTATATTGTGTAATTGTGTATTTTTGTGTTTGTTGTATATGCAATTGTTATTATTGTATATTAAATAGCAAACAAGAACGTTGTGATTGTGGTTAAAAATTTAAATGCACACCCTGATAAAACAGCAAGGGAAGTATAACAGACTATTCATGAGGGATTCTCAAAACCAAGGCTGCATCATAGCAGCTATATTTTGCAATGAAAGAAACACTAGAGGAGAACACAATAAAGCACAATGCATCAAATACATAAACACTGCATAAGGGCAGTAACAAATAAGAAGTCACAGCAGTGATTTTACATGGACACATCACTGAGTTCACGGAAAGTATGCAGATTGTTTTATTCAATTCATTTATCATTCAAACTGTCTTGAGAGATAAACAAGAGTAGACCAAGCTTACTTGTGCAGCAAGACTGACATATGGACTGAAAGTACTCATTTAAAGCATGAGTCTAACAAGTATCAAGGTAATGAGTAATTTAGGATGCATGCTAATTATGAATTTATACATAATAAAACAATGTTTAATATTGTGTACCTCTCTCAGCTCTTCCCTCCAACCAGGGTTATGTTCTCTATCGAAGTGCGAGTGGCTGAGACGAACTGCAGAAACAATGGAAAAGAAAACCTGGAAGACTGCAGTCTGATGGCTAATGGGCAGGTAAGAGACCACATTACTTGTATCAGATGTGAATTGGTCCTTCAGAATGGCCCATATTATGGAAAACCAAATTTCCCTCACAAACAAAACTGCTGCAATATATAAACATAATAAAAATTTTATAATATAGCATCCACTTCCCAGTCCATGTATGAATGTGAAGCTGTAAAACCAGTCCGTTTTTAATTTGTTGTGTTTGTGATGTCAAGACAAACATGCATTTACACATTGCTACTTATTCAAAGCACCACAGTTTATCCCTGCCCATTTATACCCATTAGCCCCGCCCATTCACAGAAGTTTTGAGGAATGTTTCTTTCTGGGCTGCTTTGTGTACAGTGCAGAGCAATCAATCAGAAAAGAGCTTATTTATATATCAGTCTTAACGGCACAGTAAGAAACAGCACCATGGTGAACTATAAAGCATAATAAGTGAAGAACTATTATGTAAAAATAAAATTGTGGCTAATTTTTTAGCACAGAAACCTTAGTAGACCTTAGAAAAAATGCATAAAATGTAGGATATGGGCCCTTTAAATGAATCACACAGCAGAAGCAGAAGCCCAAGTGTTTGCATTTATGTAAATAAACAGTAACTAAAAGAAGGTAATATGTAACTGGCGTTTACTATAGATAATAATTAATATCTTTTTTTTTCTTCTTCAGACCATGATCTGCAACTTTGTGGTGCTAGCGGTTCCTGGAGAGAACACGGTGCCCAACCGCCTTCTGTCAGACCACTGTGCCAAATGAGAGTGAAAATAGCATCAGTCCTCACTCCAGTTTATTCATCGTCCTTTGAAAACACTACAAAACCCTACAAATCTTACAGCCTCTATGACAAGAACCGATATTACACTGTAAGAGAAAATCTCAAATGAGCCTGTTTTTAATTCTGTGTTTATTGTATTTAGCTAACACTTATGGTAAGCCTGGTATCTTTATTTGTCGTCTGTTTATAATTGGTATCTTTATTTTTTATTTCCATGTTGGGCAGCCACAGCCCGTTGTTGTTGCAATATTGCAGTAAACAAATAAAAAACATGATGTAAAAAAATAAAACAAAATGTATGTTTTTTGTACATTTTGGCCAGTCAATATACATACCTGGTATGAATGTGTGAGCAGAAGAGAGACAGGTGCGTCATTAAGTTGGGAAGTTTTTAGGTTTGAGAAGCATCTGCTAGTATGTATGTATATAATATATATATATGTATATACAGGGAGTGCAGAATTATTAGGCAAGTTGTATTTTTGAGGAATAATCTTATCGAACAACAACCATGTTCTCAATGAACCCAAAAAACGCATTAATATCAAAGCTGAATATTTTTGGAAGTAGTTTTTAG
>JBBPCX010067621.1:0-13059 GCA_037974365.1 Hydrocynus forskahlii | reverse complement strand
TACAGAATGAATGGACTCAAATTCCCACAGAAACTCCAAAATCTTGTGGAAAGTCTTCCAAGAAGAGTGGAAGCTGTCATAGCTATAAAGGGGGACCAACTCTATGGATTTGAATGCAATATTATTAAAGTCCTTGTTGGTGTAATGGTCATACTGCGTATGTGAATTCTCCTTCAGTAAAACACTGCATAAAATGCGCAAATAAATACAATCACAATCACACCAGTATGATTCTAGTAGTCCCTGCAACACATGTCTACCTTATTTCTATTCTGTTTTTTATTGGAACAATTTTAAACTTATCTGTAAAAAGGGGGAAATCGGAATTAAAATGATTTAAAAATGTATTTATTCAGACCAGATAATAGCACACATAGCAAAACACTCTTGTAATGAAAACAGTTTAAACTCTCTTAGTCAAGTTATGAAAAAAATAATGAAAAAACACTAGAAAACAACATCTGGACCGGGTTCAAGAAGGCCCCTTATACCCATTAAGCCTATTCATGGTTTTATCACAGAAAAATTACCATTTTTTACAATTAATGAGTCTCTGAGCAACAAAAAGAAATAGACTAATAGAAATTAAACCAGGAACAGCAAGAAACACTGTGGGTTAAGTAAAATTACAGAAGAGATTTGCCCTACATGTATTCTGAAGATGTCGTTTCATATGTATGTCTTATAATGGAACATATTTCTGAATACAAATTCCCAACAGACCTGACCTGAATGAATGTTAACTAGCATTCGTGGAAACAGCTATGACGTATTAAACCTGAACCCACTGTAAAAAGCTAAAAAAATATGCGCACCACTTCTCCACAGCCTCCACAGCCCATGAAGCATTATTTGAGAGCTGAACACAAATGCATCTGTTGTCATGTAGATGGGGAGTGCAGGGGTTTCCAGAGAATGCATTGATTGTGCCTGCATCAAGATGAAAGAATGATGGTCCAATTTGTACCTGCAATTACTCCTCGCACCGACACCTCGCATTTTTAGACAAAAAGGGGCCAAGAGGGACTACTTAATGTTTCTGCAGTATAAAAAATGCTTTGGAGCCTCTCTGTATTTTTAATGCCATATTTTGTAAATTGCTTTCGTTTTTCTGTAATTTCACCCCCAGTTTTATTATGGTATTCCATACACACTGGCCATGGGACACTTATGACTGAAATAAACCACCATCTGGAGGTATGCAAGCAGTGGACTCATTCTTGAAACTGTCTTTGTTGAACATACACAAGAGAAAGGATTTTAACAATCTTATTAAACATTCTCTTGTTGGCTTGAGGGATGAACAGAGATTTCATAGCACAAATCTGGATAATGTCCCAATTCTCAGTTCATAGCTGACGTCTTTCTTTGTTGTGCTGCTTTTCTGGCAGTGACACTTAATCTCGGAATGTCTTTAGGCATGTCCTTGCAGACCTTCAGAGCTCAGTGTTCTTCTTTCAAAGCCCAGTCCCATTAGTCGGATTGCTTCATTTCAAATGTTGGGCATATTCTGGTTGTAGTCTGATCCCAGTGGGTCTATTACCATCGCAAATTGACACAAAGCTTACATCTCCACCCAGGATGTGTCTGAGGACACAGCTGAAGGATGGTACATTGGATGCTGGGATTGCATCTGATCTCATTTCCATATTGCTGGGTACTGCATTAACAGAGCATGCTAACTTGATGTTACCAGGATGCTCATGTACAGGTTCTGACAGGATTAGACAACAAGTGTTGTCTGGATAAAAATGTAACTGTGTATTTCACTGGGGTTGTCTTTTGTAGGTGTGAACTTCATGAACCTTGCTTGGAGCTGCATCACTCTCAAAGTTACTAACTCACTCACATTTAGCAGGTGCAGATGCAGTAATGGAAATTTTAATATTTTATCAATGTCAACAAAATTTTAATGGATGAACATATGTCGCTACCTTTTTGTTGTTCTATCTTTACAAAAACAACAGAAATTCAGAACAAACACAAACAGAATGACAGAGAGGTTTAGTTAGACTGAAGAAGAGGAATCAGGGGAAGTCCAGGAAGGTACACAAGTCTGATGGAAACAAGCTGCAGGGTAACAAAAAGTGCAGAAATTATTTTACACATTTTAATTGCCATTACTAGGCCACTGGGCAAGTGTAGCTGGAATTGTCTATGGACATATAGCTACTAACTTTGTGCTCTTTGTTAGTTCATAAAATCACTATCAGAAAAACTTGTATCTGCATTTTCAGCTGGGCTAAATTTACATTGTGTCTATATTTAATGATAAAAGAAATTAATGCAAAATTAGCTGGCGTGGTGGCCCGGTCATCAGGAGTTTGATCCCTGGTCACGAATCTAATACAGCTTCGCAATCTTTGAGTGAGTAGGATTGCCTTTCTACTCAATGCTAACTGCGATGCTAACTGTCTTAACAGACGTGGAAATTAATATTCTCTTCCAAATTTTAGCAGGAGTTGAAAAAGACAGTGGCTTCACTCTTTTAGAATTGGTGTTGTGTCATTGGAGGGCGACTAACGATGGGGTGGAACTGAACACAAGTAAATCAGGCAGATATTTGGGAAAAGCCAAAACTATGGCTCTGTCATTTCAAAACGAAAGCTTACAGGTCATGGATCTATAGCAGTTTTATACATTTATTTCCAATTAGTAATGCTACAAAAAAAATACATTAGCCATTATAAGTCTTTGTGGTGTGTTTGTCTGTTGCACATGTCTTTGAGAGATAATGTGGATCCATGTTTGCTTAAACACAGTAAATATATTAGCTCGGACTGTCTGGCACATGGGATATGCCACACTGATAGTATGAACAGATAACTGGAGCAAACCTTCATTATTACCCCGTGAGGGGAAGCACCCGGCTTTGTGCTTCCTGACATGTTCTGACTGATGGCAAGCCTTTGTCACCATGAACAAAACCACTGACAAGTGGTGACAAGTGCTCGCAGAAGATCACAAAGAAATATAGCCGGGCCACCGACCCTGCCCTCTTTTTTAGTTCCTCTCTTCTTTGTTTGTTTTCGTGCCTTCTATTTCATGAAATAGGACTGTTAATGTGCACCATTTAAACCGATTAACGTTCTAGGATTTGGAGACAGACAAACAATTTAGAATTTAGCGAAGGCCAATTGTCGCAAATCCTCTTTTGTAAAGAAGCTTTCCAATCACGCCAATCATGAAACAAATCAAACAAGAAGTAAAACAACCTCAATTTTGTTCTCACTTTTTTCCTCAGATCTATCCATCCCCTCATCCATCTGCCTACCCATCCATCATGCTTTCTGGGAATGTGTGTGTGTGTGTGTGTGTTTATTTTAATCCCTTAAATAGCTGTTTGTTTCTGAACTCAGGGGGATGATGGCGGCTGTTCCCAGCTGCCTCCTCTCCGCAAATGGACACCTGTGACCTCGTGGATATTTTTAACCTTCACCTATAATATCTCACAAGCTACTGGCTTTAAATGACTCCTGCAGCAGATTGAGGACATTTTTCACCATTACACAATCGATGTTTACAGTAAATATGTAAAATTACCTTAGAAGCTGGAGGGAAAATGGTATGATGTCCATCACTGTCATTTTGGATAATGCATAGTATTGTTTATATGGGACATCTATACAATAGCAGTGACTTAAAAAGAAGATTTAAAAGAGTACATATACGAGGGCACAAAATAATGGATTAGCTCCTTTATCAGGTATACCCTCTATATCGATGCACTCTGTACCGACACTGTTAGCCCCTCCATCCTGTACATCAATGCACAGGGACCACCCATGGGCAAAACTGGGATCTTATGGACCCCATTTGGGCTACCACATAAAAATGATCTTCTACAAATAAAAATGACAATGCAATTTGTTTTTCATTTATTATGTCTCACACAGTGCTGTGAAGGAGTTCCGCACCACATGAACTTAAATGTTTACCACTGATTTAAAATGAGAAGTAATACACATTACGGGTATTGAAAGATCCATGAATTCATGGATGAGATACTTTGTTAATATGATGAAGATAAACAGAGTTGTGTGTGTAGTGTTGATGGAAGCTGACGGGTGAGGTATTGGATGTTTCAGTTTGTGGGTTCTGTGAATTAGTGTGTGTCAGTTTATATATGAGCAGCCCAATAAATATTTTATGGCCCATCCCCCAGTAGTTAAGCCACTGGGACCACTGCTGTGCAGATATTTGGGTGATTAGATATGCTCCGGGCAGCAGTGATTCTAACATGGTAGCGGCGAGGGAGTGTGTGTTGCGCTGGTGTATGACACACATTTGTGTAGGTGTAGGCCATACAGGGTTGAATCACAATGTTTTTCAACTGCACAACCAAAAACAAGAAGGGGAACCAATGGAGGTTCTAGTTCTGGTTAATTTTTCACATGCTTGAGAGAATGCTTGCTTACTAATTATTTGGCTATGTTGGTCAATTAGCTTCTTTGTTTCTTAAACAGGGAGTACAGGGAGTCGGAAACGGGGCTTGATCGGTCCGCTCCACGCATTGACCTGGTATTTGCTTCCAGGGATGATGCATCTCTCTTCTGGGGCAGCTGGTGGCCCAGCGCCCTGAGATCAGAAGGTTGTGGGTTTGAATCCCAACACTCCTGTGTCATCACTGAGGAACCCTTGAACAAAGTACCATCCCCACAGTTGGTGCACGTTTGCAAAATCTTGGCCGTTTTGCGGGCCAAGTGGGGGGAATGAAACAAATTTGAAATGAATTTGAAAAGTGGGGGGATAAGCACCCCCCCACCCCCCACCCCCCACACACACACACACCCCACTATAATGGTTCCAGCGCTCATGATTAAATGTTAAACATGGTACAGTTTTTTGCTCTCACACATGCATGCATTTACGCAGATTGTGAAATGCTGTTAACATCTGTCTGGGGGTGGTGTGTGGTGTGTGTGTGTATGTGTGTGTGTGTGTGGGGGGGGGGGGAGGTTTCTTTTGACCCAGCGTTATGTCAAACTGAAAGCAGGGCAAACTCATTCATTCTGTAATCAATTCATTCTTATTCTGGTCACGGGTTCCCAAAGCCTGTCCCAGGCAGGGCACACACACACCATTCACTCACACACTCACACCTACGGCCAATTTAGAGTCCTCAATTCACTTGGCACACATGTCTTTGGAGTGTAGGGAGAAACCGGAGACCCCAGTTTCTTCCCACAAGGAGAACATGCAAACTCCACACACGCAGGACCAGGACCTGGATTCAAGCCCCCAACCCTGGTGGTGTGAGGCAACAGCCACAGCACCATCATGCAGCAAATTATGGACCATTGTTTAAAGAGCATTTCATTTTACCATTCTTCAGTCAGTTCATTCTGTAAGCGCACAAATTGGGTTTGTGTCAGTCATTTCTTAGACCGCCCCATAATCCTGCCCCATTACTGAGTCACCCCTAAAGACTGACTGACCATTCGAACCACAGGCATGTTTGATAAGGGTTCATGCTGCAGCTCTGTGTGTGGAAAAAACAATAAATCTAAACACCTAAAATCCCAAGAGTTTGGGAAGAAGTGAAATTTTACCCATGTCCAAAACTTTAAGACTAAATGAACATGAAGCCCTGAGTTGAAAACACAGACACATTTAAGCAGACTTTTAATGAATGGATAGCCTGGTTCTGTATTACTCCTGTCTCTGCTATTACAGTCCAGTACTAAATAGTCTCCTTAAAATGCTCATAATTAGCTTATATTGAACTCTCCTGCAGGACAGAAACAGAGCCATTGTCGCGTCTTCATATCCTTCTAAACAGATTACTATCTGCTGAAGCTTTGCATTTGAAATGAAACTTTTAGCCTCTGTCTTCTGTTGTTTATCTCAATAAGAGATCACTTTATGTAGTTATTGCCCCTTATCTAAAGTGAATGGTTAGTTTAGATGAGTTTAGTTAGTTAGTTAGTTTAGTTAGTTTAGTTAGTTAGTGATGTTTTCACTGGATTTATCTGTCTATTTATCTGCTGGGACACGGGTATAAAAAACTGTAGGCTGGTTACTGGAGTGACTATGCAGAGATTTATTTGGAGTGGTATTTGTGTATTGACCCATCTATCGCGAATCTTGCTGGACTAATACTGTGGGCGGTAAAATTATGTTTCACTTGGAGAGGCAAAATGTCACATGCTGGCTATGGATATTTCTAGTCAAGAAAAAAAAAAAACACGTTTTCAAACATTTTTCCAGAGACCTTCCAAAATTTTATTGTTGAGACTTTCAGGGTCCATCATATGTTCTAATAATAGTTAGGGACACATCGGCATATAATTCTGTTCACACTGTTGTTCTCTCAGGGGAGATATAATAAGGTTGGTGACTTCATCTTCAGTTGGGAGAGTCAAACATTCACTAAGCTGTTGACTTGTTGAACTGCAAGTGTCATCAAAACAGAGGAGAACACCTGATGTGGGCTGTTAGATCTCAGTCGGAGCCATTTGTGATTATTTTGGGAGAGTTCAGAGGATTTCCAACTGCATAGGGTTGTTTTATTTTGGAGTTGACTTGTATTCAAATTCTAAGGTGACAGGAATCAGTAGAGTCATTGTCAAGAGTCAGTTCTGCCCCAAAATCTTGAGTCCAAACACCCAGACATATAGAAGGACACCTGACAAGAATAAAAATCACAATAATCACAAAACCACTGAAAGGTGTTGTGAATAACTTTGATTATCTTGTTACAGCGGTGTACGTCAAGGGGTGGAATATTTTAGGCAGCAAGTAGACAGTCGGCTCTTGAAGTTGATGTGTTGAAAGCAGGAAAAAGAGCCAAGTGTAAGGATCCGTGTGACAGGTAAGTGTGAGTTTCTGTAGCTGTCTCCCTGTTGTGTCCCCCCTCATAGTATTTAATTTTATTTTTTAGGTAAAGTATTTGTACGTTATATATATATGTATATATGTATATATATGTATATATATATATATATATATCGTCGCTGTCGGGCCTAAACCTCATATGTCCAAAACAGCTATTTTTCAGGAAACTCAAAAAACGATGTATATTCTAAATAAATGAATACTGTGTCATCAAAATTGGTATAACTATTTTCAACACTTTTCATTGGTTAATAATTTCTAAATTTTACAGACCCACATGGAGACTGACCAGTAGTATCGATTTATGAAAAAAAACCCCGAAAAAGTGGAGTTACGAGGTTTCCGCCAGACAGCGACGGTAAATAGATTTAATTATAATTCACCCCCGGTTTTTCCCTCTGTCTGAGTGTGCTGCTGTTGTGTTGTGTTGTATGTTACACCGATGGTCCAGGATGATGATATTTCCTCTCACTGTGTACTTAAAGTATATGGCTTAGATGACAATAAAGCTCTACTCGACTTGACATGACTTACCTGGGTAAGAGATAACATGAGGAACCACTGGGGGAAGAGGCAATGTGCTACTGGGATGTGGCACTCACGTGGGCAGCTGCTGGTCTGGTGGTTAGGGAGTTGCCCCTCTGATCAGAAGGTTGTGGGTTTGAATCCCAGGACTGCCAGTGGCACCACTGAGGTACCCTTGAGTAAGGTGCCGTCCCCACACACTGCTCCCAGCACGCTGTGTTCCTGGCTGCCCACTGCTGGGTGGGTTAGATGCAGAGAACAGTTTCACACTGTGTGCTGTGGTGTCCTCACGGATGACGAACGGACGCTTTACTTTACACACATTAATGAACATTGGACTGATTCAAATAGTGCTATTTTCACATTGCGGATTAAAATGGCAAGTCTCTTAAACAAGCACTTAAACAATCAGTTACTGAACCTCCTTATGTAAAACTAATGCTGACTGAGTAATATATATATTTGTCTAGGGTGTACTATCAGCATAATGACATTTATAGAAAATAATTTTCTTTCCTCACAAACTGACTACTGAATTCTGTAACAGCGTGAAGTCAATCACCAGATTCAAAGCCGTTCTGGCAAGTTTATCTTCACAGTTCTAGCTTGTCTCGTCTCCGCCTGATACAGAAGGATACAGGGCGGAATTTTATCAGTGAACAAACAGAGGAGGGAAAAAAAACGAGTTCAGTGTTACATAACCAGTGCTCGTCTCTTTGCAGGAAGGCTGCAGAACAGCCGGGGCTATCGACTGCTATTAAATGCTCTTGCTGTCTTGCTGTTAGGGCCAAACTGTGCCATGACATTGATTTTTAACCCTTTACCACAACTCCTGTGTGTTTGGAGAGAGGCGGCCTGCTGCACACACTTATATCCCTGGGCTCCATAATGGTCAGACCTCTGAGGGAGTTCCAGCCTCCATGAATACAGCACTCCACCAGGATGTAAGAGGGAGGAAGCGAAATAGAGAGGGGTGAGCAGTGTGGGCAGACCTCCAAAGAGGTACTATTCAGTTTTAATCACTGTCAGCACTTCATGCTTTCGCCTTGCCCATGAGAGTCATATGTTTTCCACAGTAAGCAGGATGGGGTTAAGGGCGGGGGAGGGGAGAGAAATGTAAAAATAATAATACTAATTCAAGCTATGTTGCAGCAGTACGCTTCTTCGGACGATGCCCGCAGGTCCTTTGCATTAAAATTTCATAATGAGTCCTTAAAAGGCAAGCGAGGAGGGATGGTGCCAGCCCACGTCTTTACCAGATCAACCTCTTTTGCACATGAAAGACCAAAGTTGAACATGCGGTTTGTGTAGCATTGTGTTGAACAATGAATTATGCATTATCAAATGCTTCCATATAACCTTAGGCCAGTGGGAAACCCTAAAAATGTGGCTTGCCAGCATGCTGGGCTGTCCAGTATGTATATTTAATATTTTCTGCCTATTTTTTCTTACCTCAAATGTAGTGAGTTGCCTTGTCATTGGTTAAGTAATACAGTTGGCATATAAACAGTTTCGGAAATAGTGTAATAAGTTCATATTAAATAATGACTCATAAAATTGCTTTACAACTTTGGCCATTTTTCCACCATAAACATGTCTGGCCTGATTTTTTCAGCCATATAAACTGCAAGTAGGCTTACTTAAGCTTGCGGTAGTATAATTGTGATAGAAATGTCAAAACCACATCGTTGGTGCTGTGTGATGATTTATGCAAGCAATTTGGACAATGCTAACCTGGCTAGCACTGTTGGATTAAAAACATAACCACATATCTCTCAAATGGTAAATCAAAAAAGGAAAAAAATACAAGTTTATGAAAACTTGCAGTGGAGGTTTATGGAACAAGATTTTTTCCCGGGTCATTTTGGATCACTGCTATTGGTCCTTTAATCATGACAATATAACACATTATAAAGGACTTCCAGTGTGTTCAAATTCTGTTTAAAAGAATCCCAATAAAAATCAAGACAAGGTTTTGTCCCAGCAGCAATAAGCTACCACTACATTTTTAGCTACATTAGTCTCATAGCTTCTGTCCAAGACTAAAGGCAAAGTTTAGACACCATGTTTTGGATGCTCCACTACATTTAGGGAAAGGAGAGAACTGCGCAGATTTCACTTCTGACTGGACCGTTTTTAAAGGGGTCAAATGAAAGCTTGGAAATCAGGAAAGGACTGTGACAGTGCTCTAGCGATATGGATAAATGAACGAGCTAGGAGCATCCAGACCAATAAACACACACTCAAAATGGAGTGATAGCATGAATATTTCTGTAGTCATGGTTTGAATTAAATCAGTCAAGGATTTCATTTCCTTCCAGCCGTTGCTCTCACATCAATTCCTGTCTGTAATTTATCACATCTGTCTTTGCCCTGACTGGTAAATTAACCAGATCATAGAGTGTGAGTGGCTGAAATTCTATGAACTCTGGCAATATAAGCCTTTCACAGTTTGTCAGATGGCTTTAGCACGTTTTTTTGTTGGGTATTGACAGTGATGCAGACAGATCAAACAGAAGCATTTTTCAAACTGATGTGTATGTTCATGTTTGGTGTAATTTTAAGAAAATGTTTTGATAACACAGTGCTGCTCCATTAGGAATCAATCTTTGATATCTATTTTACTATTCCACCGTAATGGCCCTGTAAATCAGGGTGTTTCCGAGATTGTTCTGTTTGAGCTGCTTTAAATAGAAACCCATTATAATTGGAAACAGTTTTGACCAGTATTGCCAGTAATAGCTGTGATTAAGTCTTTAAGCAAGATTCACTGTGGCATTTGAAGGTCATTAATTGATAATGAGAGTTAAAAAAAAACAAACTAAATTGTTATGGTGGAGGCATAGTGGGTAGGATACTTGCCTCTGGACCAAGAGGTCATGGGTTCGAATCCTACCTTCAGCACCACCACTGGGTTCCTGAGTAAGTTAACCCCAAGTTGCTCCAGGGTGACTGCCCCCTGTATTTAGGGAGTGCAAGTCGCTTTGGATAAAAGCATCTGATGAATGCTGTAGATTCAATTAAATGAAATTGTCAAAAGCACTCTAAGGAAACTCAGTAAATTCAGCTACCAGTCACAGCTCGGGAGAACACCTTTGTAAAGAAACGTGAAATCATGATGCTTCAGCTGAAAGTGTGTGCTCTGTGTGCACCTAACAGATGCTCTGTGTGTGCATGGCAGCAGTATAAATGCAGGGGGTGGATTTTCATGGGTCTTATCTGGCGGACTGGATCCCCCCAACATTAAAGAGGCTTATTTTTAGATGACAGATGTTTGATGGCCATGAAGTTAAATGAGAGTGAGTGACTTACTTTCCTTAAAGAAACTTGTACACTGGGGCAGTATTTCTGTAATTTTTGCATACCTGAAACATCATACAAGTCCTAAAAATGTAGATAAAGAGAACACAATTAAACAAATGAGACAGAAAATATTATAATTGGTTATTTATCTAATGTCTGTGAGTGGCACAAATATGTGAACATCTACACTGCTCAACAAAATTAAAGGAACACTTTGAAAACACATCAGATCTCAGTAGGAAAAGAAATCACGCTGGATATACTGATATGGACTGGGTAATGTATTAGGAACGAAAGGATGATGGAAATGAAAATGATCAACCTACAGAGGGCTGAAATCAAAGACACCCCGAAAATCAAAGTAAAAAACTAATGGGGCAGGCTAGTCCATTTTGCTGAAAGCTCAGTGCAAGCAACTCATAATGGTAGTCAGGAGTTTGTATAGCCGCCACGTGCCTGTATGCATGAATGACAACGTCGGGGCATGCTCCTAATGAGATGATGAGTAGTGTCCTGGGGGATCTCCTCCCTGATCATCACTGAGCTCCTGGACAGTCTCAAGCAGCGCTGGATGGACTGAAACATAATGTCCCAGAGGTGTTCTAATGGATTTAGGTCAGGGGAGCATGGGGGCCAATCAATGGTATCAATTCCTTCATCCTCCTGGAACTGCCTGCACACTCTTGCCACATGAGGCTAGGCATTGTCATGCTCCAGGAAGAACCCAGGACCCACTGCACCAGCGCAGGGTCTGACAATGGGTCCAAGGATTTCATTTCGATACCTAACGGCAGTCAGGGTGCAGCCTGTAGAGGTCTGTGCGTCCCTCCATAGATATGCCTCCCCAGACCCTCACTGACCCACCACCAAAACAGTCATGCTAAATGATGTTACAGGTAGCATAATGTTCTCCAGACCCTTTCACGTCTGTTATATGTGCTCTAGTGGCGGACCTGCCAGTCGTGGTGTTCTGTGGTAAATGCCAATCGAGCTCCATGGTGCCAGGCAGTGAGCACAGGGCCCTCTAAAGGATGTTGGGCCCTCAGGCCACCCTCATGGAGTCTGTTTCTGATGTAGGTGATTTTGTAGGGCTCTGGCAGTGCTCATCCTGTTCCTTCTTGCACAAAGGAGCAGTTGCCGGCCCAGCTAATGGGTTAACAACCTTCTATGGCCCTGTCCAACTCTCCTAGAGAAACTGCCTGCAACTGTGTAACTGTGCTGGGAGACACAGCAAACCCTCTGGCAATGGTACGTCCTGATGGGCAATCTTGGAGGAACTACCTGTGCAACCTCTGTAGGGTTCAGGTATCACCTCATGCTACCAGTAGTGACACCGACCCAAGTCAAAGGCAAAACTAGTGAAAAAACAGTCAGACAAGATGAGGAGGGAAAAAATGCCTGTTTTGGGGGTCGTCTCACCGTTGCTCCTCTTGTGCACCACAGCAGCTGAAACTGATTAACAACCCCCTCTGCTACTTCATTGACCAGATCAATATCCCAGTAGTTTCACTGACTTGATGCTGTACACTGATTAAAAAGTGTTTAGCTGTGTAGTATTAGCAGTTAATTTGAAGGTGAAATTAAGCTTTAGGTGTTTTCAGTCAATGAGATGTCAGTCAGGTGTAAGTGGGCGCCCTGCTTTGTTTAAACAACAGAGATCTATCAAAGTCTGATCTTCATTGTACATGTTTGTGGATGTGTATCCTGGCATGAACAAAGGAGAAATCTGAGAATCTCAGAAAAAGAGTTATCTGTGTTACAAAAAGGTTAGAAAAACATCGCTAATGAGTTTGGACTCCACCAATCCAGAGCCAGACTGATTGTGTACAAGTTCAAGACCACTGTTACCCTCCCCAGGAGTGGTCAACCAACGAAGATCACTCCAAGAGCAATGTGTGTCATAGTCCATGAGATTACAAAGGGATCCAGGGGTAGATCTGAGCACCTAAAGGGCTCTCTCACATTGGCTAATGTTGATATTCATGAGTCTATCATCAGGAGAATGCAGAGTAATGCCTGCATGGCAGGGTTGGAAAGATCATGTGGACAGACTAGAACGCTTTTGGAAAATGTTCTGTGGATGGATGACACCAAAAAAGAACTTTGAAAAGCATTATGTTTTGAGAAGGTAAAACACTGAATTCCAGCAAACGACCCTTATCCCATTTGTGAAACATGGTGGTGGTATTGTCAAGGCCTGTCACTCCATTGTGTACCTGTGTATGTGTATTTACTACAGTGTTCTCTTTTTCACTTATACTTCCACTCTGTATATACTTATTTACATATACTCACTGTGTACATGCATACAACTTGTCTCGTCTTACTTCTAAATGAGCAACTTAGTCTACTTACAGTCTACATACATATATGTACATTTTTACAATACAGTCG
>JBBPCX010067620.1:0-13060 GCA_037974365.1 Hydrocynus forskahlii | reverse complement strand
TAGTAGTGTATGTGAAAGAGTATAGTAGTGTATGTGTGAGACCAAGTATGGATAATGTCCTATACGGCCTCTCATATGCGTGTGTGCCTGTGCGCAGATGGTTTGGAGTAAATGCTAACTCTCGTGGATGTTCTAGAATGTTCAAACAAGGGGCGGGGTGTGAAGTGAAACCGGTGGGGTGTGGCACTGAGAAGCACTGAGAGTAGATGTGATCTGACTGAAGCAGGGCTCCGCAGACCGGTATTTACACTGTCACGGACCAGCGCCGATCCATGGCCCACAGTTTGATAAACCAGGATCCAGTTGACCCTCAGGGGTTCATGAATTTGAATTAAAATGTTCAACATGTAATGATAATTCCATAAAGCGAAGTCCTTGACTCACAGCCCAATCCAACCCCACTATAACGGAGCAAAGTCCCCTATTTACAGTCAAACTCCACTATATTGCAGAAAAGTCCCCAGCTTACAGCCCAGTCAAACTCCACTATAACAGGGCAAAGTCCTTGACTCATGACCCAGTCAAGCTTCACCATAATGGATTTTCTATTAGGTCACTTGTTTTGTGAAAACCTGTTGCAGCACCTCACAGTGTGCTTTCTACTGATTGCCATCAGTAATTGTAAAAGATATCCAGCTCCCTGATGTTCCGTATCAATTCACACAAGCTGCAGGGTTTCCTAACCAGGTAATTCTGATTAGATACCGAGTTGACTTCAAAATGTTGCTAATTGTTTGTGTCACTCAATGGTTTGGTAAATAAACTCTGAGATGCTTGAAGAATATCAGCCTGCAAGTGCTTGTCTTAAGATCACATTCCGTTATTACAACTTGTCTTGCATTGAAGTGCTTAACAGGGAAATTCACTGGAATGAGGAAGAAGTTTTTTTTTTTTTATTGACGACCTCTAAAAAACACTGTTTTGTGTCTAATTATTTGTCAAAAACAAACAAATTAGAACAAAGTGATACAGCAGCATACAGTGACTAGCCGGTAAGCCAGTTACAAAATAAGTATGAATTTTAAAAATGAAAGTCCTGCCATGCACTTATGTTTTGCCAGTCAGGTGCCAATGAAAATTTTGAGTTTCCCACTAATAAATACAACTTAGTTTGACCATTCATGTGCTCACACCTCCTAATTATGATATTTGCAAGTGCACTTGAAGGCAGTATTAGATCAGCTGGAGCTGGTCAGCTCGTGGAGCCCAGATTTGAAACAAAACAGAAGGAAAAGGTGTTTATTCATTATGCTGCCCCCTTTTGGAATCAGATTGCCATGCTGATCAGATCGGCCTGACTGTCCAGTTTTTAAGACTTAACCAACCTGTTTTCCGCTGCTTTACGTTACTAGTAAGATCTGCACAAAATTCATGCACTTTTATATGTATTCTTTTATGCTGCTTTATTTACCTTGGTTGAACTTATACAATTGATATTGAATCCTGCTTTTACTCCATATTAATGTTATGGTTGCTTTCATCGCTTTAATTGCTTATTTGAGTCACGGTATTGATGACCAGTACCAGTCCTGGTCGTGTTTACAATACTGCCCTCTGTGGTCACACACGGCATCACAGTCATATTATAAAACTGGTGAAAAAAATCAATTTTCCACAATCCAGGCCCATTTAAAGTGAAGAACACTGTAAAAGACAGAAATAGTGTGAGTTCATAGAGGTTGCAGGTGACAGAAGGAGTGCATGTGTGTGTGTGTGTGTGTGTGTGTGTGTGTGGTAGATATACAGTATGACAGACTAAATGAATGCTGTTGGTGGTTTGTGAGTTTACGTTCATTTGGAATGCAACAATCCAGATGGTCTTTCTCTGTGCCCACACACACACACAGCAGAAGTGTTGGTGGTAGCAGAGCAGCGAGCCATATGTGTGGGTTACAAACATGAGGAAAGATGCTGGCAGCCTGAGATATACACACAGACACACATACTGTTATTCTAATTCCTTATGAAATGGCCATTATATTCCATAACACACATTCTCATTCTAAATTCATCCTTCTGTGTATTCTCCTGTGTGTGTGTGTGTGTGTATGTGTGTGTGTGTGTGTTTGTGTGTATATTCTTGATCTGAGTATATAGGACAGAGCTATTCATTTAAAAATTCAGTTGGGCCAGAATTTTAAACCAAAAAATTTAGCTGGGCCAGACATTTTTAACGGATGGTGAGCAGTGGGTGATGACAACTTTTGAACAAGTTACTTTTAATGTTTCCCTTTTAAATATGGACTCATCTGACAATGGCACTTCAAACTGTGCCTTAAAAAAACACTAACTGAACTTTTTAAAATGATAACCTAGCAAAATCTGAAGAAGTGGCAATACTTTTTCCCTTTTTGTTAATATCTGAGCCAGGCATATCTCAAAATGCATCAAAACAAAAATAGTGCTCAGTATTAACAAAAACATTTGTTTCCCTTCTGAAATAAAATAAACATTTTGCTCACATCTGTCCCAAGCACATCTTAAAGTGCATAAAATAAAATACTTCACAGTATTAGCAATAACATTTGTTTTCCTTTTGAAATAATAAATATTTGGTCATATATGACCATGGTACATCACAAAGTACATTTAAGAGAATAAAAAAGAAACTAACAATGCTATCCAAGCTATTAGTGCACAAAACCGATGACAGTAACTATTACACATAAATACAATCTCAAATGCACACTGAGGGAACAAAGGTCCATTTTAAATGATCATGTGTGATTATTCATGGATTTGCTACCCATCTCACATTATGTTGATTTGTAAGCTACAGTTATACTGCTGACTTTCTTAATGGGAAAAGTGACATTTTTTGTTCTGAATGAGAGTATTGAATTTTGGCTCATAAGCTGTCAATGCAATCCGAAGCCATTGGTGAAGAGTACTGTCAGACAGGGAGCAACGAGAGCTGCTTTTTATTGAGTCCATGAGTGAAAAATTTGATTCACATGTGTATGTTGATCCAAACATACTGAGCACAACTGCTACTTTCTTAATGTTAGGGAACTGATGTGTATTGACATCAGTCCAAAACTTCACGGGTCCTTTAGTGTGAAGCTCCTGTGCCATGGTTATTGATGAAAGCATGTCAACAAGTTCAAGTATGAATTTCCCCTCATCTATGGAAGGGACCATTACCTTTGCGCTGGTGGATAAGTCATCTTCTGTTGCAACAGTGAATAGGTTTCTGGCAAAAACCATCACATCTGTGGGCAGAGCAAGTCCGTCCAATCGATCAGAAAAGTTTACTTTTCATGTTGCAATGAAATCTGTCATAATGTCTGTAATTTGAGCCAGTGTTGAGATGCATTTGCGGAGCGTTGGAAAATGCAGCATTCGGCCTGTGCTCAACTCAGTGGCGCAGAGGTCCAGTTTGACTTGGAATGCGCGCATCTGTTCCACAAGTTCAATAACAGTTTTATCTCTGCCTTGTAGTCCCACATTTAGGTCATTCAGGTGTTTGAATAAGTTGCTCATAAAGCAGACATCAGCCATGAAGCCGTCATCCAGTATGCGATTCCAGTGTGCTTCTGCTTCTGCTGCTGCGGAGGAAAGCTGTGATCTCCTCTCTGAGATCACAGAAACACTCCAGTGCTTTACCCCTGGACAGCCACCTGACATCATTATGCAAAAGTAGGTTGTGGTGGTCAGCAGACATTTCTGACAGCAGCATGCGGAATAAGCGGTGTTGGAGGGTTGATGTGGACCGAATCAAATTAATTGTAGCCATCACACTGTCCATTATTGTTTTGAGCTCTTCGCACAACGCCATCTGATGCATGATGCAGTGTAGGGATATCAACTAAGGTGCAACAGCCGACCAACGTGCTGCCAAGCCACTCACTTTTCCTGCCATAGATGGAGCGCCATCCATCACAAGCATGCGCACACGCTTCATATCCAGACCATTATCTTTGGAAAAAGCTGAAATTTTCTTAAAGACTATCTCACCAGTTGTGTGTCCATCTAATGGCAATAAGCCAAGCAATTCTTCTCGGAAGCATTTCCCGTCAAAAAAACAGACATATATGCACAATTGTGCGGTATCAGTTTTGTCTGTGGACTTCAGCTTGACATCAGCTTTTTTCAGGTCTTCTAACAGCATTTCACAGATGTCTGCAGCAAGAAGCGCAACCCTGCGAATATTGGATGTATCTGAGAAGGGAATGTTTTTAATTGCAGATATCACACTTGTTTTAATTTTTTCATCCCAGCATACAGTCTTTCACGGTTTCAGAGTCTGTGAATGGCCTCTTCTTCTTTGCCAAGATCCACGATACACAAAGGGAAGTTGCTGTAGCTCTCCCTTGGGCTGTGCATGACCGCACTATGGTAGTACAGCTCCGGTTGTAAGATGCCATCAAACTCTGCACTTTTGCAGCCCTCTCCTGAGATCCCTCGGGAAAATTTGTGCAGAAAGTCTGGTGTTTCTCCATGTGGTGCCTCTGCACATTGTAATCTTTAAATACCGAAACACACTCATTGCAAATTAAACACACTGGTTTGGCATTTGGATTTGGCGGTAAAATAAACAAGTATTTGTCAGTCCAGGCAAGGTCAAACCGTCGGTTTTCACTGTCAATTTTATGTTTCTTCATTGAGAAAGACATGCTCTTAGATCGTATCATAGGCTACCACCGCCAATTCTAGACACACAACAATGTGGTGCATTGTCGGTTACCTGTTTACAGGCTATGCGAAGTGTTTTTTTTAAGAAAAAACTTGAAAAAGTGGGCTGGGCCACTCTGAAGTTGCTCGTGGGCCGCATGTGGACCGCGGGCTGCCATTTGAGTAGGCCTGGTATAGGGGTCCTCGAGTTATGCCACAGATCCATTCCTTTGACAGTGATGTAAATCGAATTTTGTGTGAGTCGAAACACACCCTAGCCTAAGTCACGTACCTATCCTAACACAGTCGTAAAATCATAAAAACACAACAAAGCCACAGAAAAAGAAAAACTCCCTCATTCCCAAGCTGCATTACTGCATATAGTTCACCCTAAAATGTTGTTTGTCGAGACTGTTGTAACTCCAGGACCCCCTGTATAGTTAACTGGATGAATTTATAGATTTGAAACTCTCCCATTTCTTTATTACTTTACCCCCTCTGTATCTCACTTTTTCTATTTCCCTTTACTTTCTCCCCCTTTACTGTGTGTGTGTGTGTGTGTGTGTGTGTGTGTGTGTGTGTGTGTGTGTGTGTGTGCATATGGCTGGTATAGAATTGTCAGTCTCCCTGTCTCTTGAAGAAAAAGGCAAGGTTTAATTTTTTAAATCCTCTACAGCCCTACCTGCAGTCAGTAATAAAAATATTTGGGCTGATGTTGTGCTGATTTATTTCCAGCCCAACCTGCAGACTCACGGATTTATGGACCCTCAGTCCACTCTGTCCAGGTTTACTTAATCTGAGAGTCAAGCGGTGTTGTGGTTGTGGTTAGTCATTGCCATGGTGATACAGCAGCTGCACGCACACATCTGGAGCTCATCACTGATGTTCAGGTGGACGTTCTTTGCTGTGAATGTTCGGTAATGATCTGTCTCTTCATTCTGCAGCTGAGAAAGTGCAGCAGGTGTGAAGTACAAAGAAAGAGACAGAGAGAGAGAGACAGGGAGAGCTCTAGGTCGCAGGACCAGAATGATCCATCACCTTTGGTCTCTTTCTTATTTGTTGTTTTTTCTCTTCTATTTTTCTTTCTTTCTATCTATCTATCTATGTACATATGTATGTATGCATCTATCTATTTATCTATCTATCTATCTTTTAATTCTTCCTTCTTTCTTTCTTGGTTTGTTTATATTATATTCTTATATACTTATATTCCTTTGTTCTTTGTTTTTGTTTCTCTCTGTTTCTGTTTCTCTTTTATTTTACAGAATTGTTTGAAAAAGTGAAATGTTCCTTTAGTTTTGTGGGATGAGAGGAGGACAGTCTTCAAAGGCCTGGGCCATAAATGGAGTAATAAACAGCCAATAAAGTTACTTTCAGTTTGGCTGAACTGAACTGACATATGAGAGAGAGAGAGAGAGAGAGAGAGAGAGAGAGAGAGAATTGTATCTGCAGTAATGCAGTAATGTGATTTTTGTGATTGTATCTCCAGTAATGCAGTAATGATGTAATGGTGTTATCCACTCTGCTGTTGATCTGAGCACATGGCACACACTTCATTACACAACTGTTCACACTTCTTTCACATCTGAAACCAAATCAGCTCAGTAACCACTTTACACATTAAACTCATTTACACCTGTTCACACACAACACACACCGCCACACATACAGACCCACTTTATCTTACAGGATAAAAGTCCCCTGCTGCTTCTCCCACTGTCTTCACTTTTAGCTTTCCCCCGTCTTTCTTTTTTTTTTTCTTTCTTTCATCCTTTGTTTCTTTGTTCCTTCCTTCTTTCTTGCTCTGTCTCTATATTTCTTTCTTTCTTTCATTATCTCTTTCTGTATTTCTTTCTTTCTGTCTTCTTTTTTCTTTTCTTTCCTTTTTTTTATTATTTTCTTTGTATTCTTTTCCTGTAATATTGCTTTTATGTACGCCTCTTTTCTTCTTTCATTTCTTCTTTCTTTCTTTCTCTCTGTATTTCTTTCTTTCTTTCTTTCTTTCTGTTACTGAGTTAGTCCTTTTTGTTCTTTATTCTTTTTTTATGTTCTTTTGGATTTGTCAATATTTTATATATATATATATATATATATATATATATACACCTCTCTCCCCTGATCCCCCTTTCTCTCTCTCTGTGTTAAATGACAGATGGAGGTTGTTAGTGTTACTGCATCTGTTGCATCTAATTCATCTCATTATTTAGATTAGATGAGCCGAGACAGTGTGAGACTCAGGAGTGTGTGTCTTTGTGCGTGCATGGGCGTTTGTGTGTGTGTGTGTGTGTGCATGCGTGCAGGTGCATGCGTATGTGTATGGATGTGTGTCCGTGCATGAGTGTGTGCCCATGTGTGTGTGAGGGTTTGTGTATGTGGTGGGGGTATGTGTGTGTGCACGCGTAGGCGATGGGTGGCAGATTGAGTCCTCCGCTTCCTTCATGGTGAGGTCACAGGGTCACTCTCACTGAGTGCAAGAACACACCTACATCTACATATTACACTAAACACACACACAAACACATGCACACACAATTGACCACACTGATGAACAGAATGTTATCACATTCTTACATACAGCACATATATAGATACACTGCACATACACGCACACACATACATACATATATATATATATATAGAGAGAGAGAGCAAGGAAGGAAGCCAGTGATTAAAGAGACAACTTTAATTTCTATTTATAGATACTCATCAATTAAATCCTCATATTTATCTATCTTTGTAAATATGAGGAAAATATGCTCAGCTGTTTTAGGTTTATATGTACACATTATTGTAAATTTCTCAGGCAAAGGATTTTTACTGGTCTTCTGCAGTACCAGCGCAGTGATCTGGGAGGTGCTTTTACAGGCTGTCCTTGTGTGTGCATCAAAAAACCTTAAAGGAGCTGTTTGGCTCATTTTCCAACTCCAGATGTGGTCAGTTAGTTGAGATGTGTCTGGAGTCCAAATTGATCTTCTTTACTTCAGAAGTGAAGCTATGAGTGTAATATCACTAACACTAGAAGTCAATAGTCACCCAAATCCTTTCTGTAAACTCATCACCAAAACTTCTCTTGACCCTCAAACCACAAACCTCGACTTGTGGACATGGTTTAGGACTCAGTACGACTTATTGTGAGTACTTGCTGTTTTTAATGGATTCATTTGCTTTTTAACCGTGAATGCTGGTTTTGTACCATTCATGCTGTTCTCCACTGGAAAACAAAATAAATAAATAAGGAGCCCTCATTCACTGTGTCACTTTCAGCATGCTGCGCTCGTGGCAGCTGTTTACTAACACACTCGCACCCGCAGTTGGCATCGCATTTGACTGACAGGACAAATTGGCTGAAGAAATGCTGTTTCTAATAGCTGTGCAACGGAGAAACTGCAATGACGGCAATGCAAATAAAGAAGGCAAGCACCCAATAAAATTTTTAAACATTTATTGAAAATGTAATTAGTTCTTCATTTTTCAAGCACTGTTCTGGTTCTTCATGTACACGAGAAGCTTCACTTCTAGGAAAATGTGTGTTCTTGAGCCACCCTTCAGTTCTTTTTATTTTGCTTTGAATATCATGCTTGTCATATTCTCTTATCTTTGGCATATTGAGTATATTAAAGACATGGGAACAAATGTTTAACTGTGACAGGCTACAAAGTGCCTAAAGATAAAACCACTCAGCATTCAGCTCCACCAGTATACTAATTACTGGCCTGATTATCTGGAATCTTCTGCACCTGTTTCTTCACTGGTTTAGGCCTTATGTTAGATGTGCTTTGTTATGCTTAAATGAGGTCATTGAGTGGCTTAACAAAAAACATAACTCTGAAACTGGTCAGGTTCAGAGACTGGACTGAAAATGAGTGTCTTTGAAAGTCTTTCAGAAAGCCTGGAGAACTTTTTCTCAAATTTTTGTTAAAAGTCCACCCAAGAAAGTCTGGCTCCTTGGAATCAAAATATAAAGAAATGAAGGGCTCAAGACTTTTGCACAGTACTTTATGTTCCCATTAATGCCCAGAAACACCCACACACACTCATTTGTATCACATACGAGTCTCTGTTTCTCTAGCAGTATGAAATGGGCATGAGGGAATAAACACTAATCTGAAACACTAATGCTGCATTAACACCAGGCAGTAAAGTGCATCCCACACGGCTTCGTGTGCAAGAGCTAAATGGTCGTATTTAAATTAGATTATCATTATCAGCTTTCCCAAAGCACTTTCCAATGACCAGCGCGAAGAGCAGCAATGGAGTGGGAAATGGGATCATACTGGGATCAAACCAGAGGAAGATTTTGTTACAACAGTCTTTTCTTTGTCTCATCAGAAATAAATCATCTTATTTCGATATTACTGAAGCCCAACTGGTTTCTCCTAAACACCTTTTTTAGGAGAAATAAGGGGCAAAAGATAAGAATCAACAGAAGTTCTCTTCAGCTTCTCAGTTTTCTTCTCTTTAAAAACTTCATGGATCTTAAAACTGACTTTGATAGCCGAGACTTGAATTTGATCACTAAGACAATGTTCAGATGTTGTACAGTATCATTTATAAGACAACCAAATTTCCTTTAGGATCTTATGGCTTACTTGAAGAGCTGATTAAATAAGACTAATAAGGCTCAGAGCAGTTATAGAAAAAACATTTAAAGCCTTCTCAGGAGCTGGATTTGAGGAGTGGGAGAAAATGGTTAAAATCTCATGTTGGTGTTAAACTGAGTTCAGATAAGTAAGGCATGGCCACTGTCAGGATCCTATTCCCTCGACTTAGTCACCTTTACTAACCCTTCAGTGGGGGTGTTAAGTTGCTGTATGAGATTTTGCTCATGCACCAGCATTCCACAGTGAAATCCAACACTATTACTTTGCTTTGTAAATAATTCTTGTATTAACCCTGGATGCACAGTCTAACTGCAGAGCAGTTAATAGTTATGAATAGGCACAATAAATACTCCACAAAGATGGTTTATAAAGGCATGGAACCAAAACAGCAGTTTGCCATGGTCATTCGTTGGTGTTGCTTTAATCCATGTTGGGGTTCACTAGTTGCACAAACTGACCAGATGTTTTGCAGAGTCAAACAGCGAGTGTGTTTTTTCATTGTGTGTGTTGTGTTCTTGAATGTCCTGCATGGCTTTTGCTCCCTCCATTGATGTCAGATGTATAAAAGTATAAATATAAAACAGTAAAAATAGTGTATTGACTAATCTTGAATTTGCATTAACCGTTAGAATTCATTTTGAATGCTTCAAAACACTAGTGTGACGGTATGCTTAAAAGAAAGTGGTCAGATTGCTCAACCATGTGACAGGGAGCAGGGTCAAAATACCAAATGGTTACACCCCATCAAGAAGCTTTATAATAGGTAGTAGAACCGACTACACCACCCAGTGATAAAATGATGGGCACGGGGACCCACTAGAATAACTACAGAATGCAATCTACCCCACCACAGATTCGTTTCAGGAAGGAGCAGCAAAACAATTAAACTTTCACAATGTTTATTTAGAAAAATAAAACATCTACCACACTCTCAAACCTAAAATCAATAGTAAAATGACTGTTCAGAGCTAAAAGCAGATAAAATACAGTCCCATGTACAATTGTGTGCATAGGCAACCACAGCACGTTCTTTCTCCAATCTTGTCTTCTCCAACTCCTTCGATACCAGGCCCAGGGCCGCTCACGAGCCCGAAGGTCCCACTCATTACTCATCCGCCGTCACCGTCGTCGCTGTCCGGCTTCATCCACCACCCCCAGCCCTAGGACAGACGACCGGCAGTAAACTGTTCCACACACCGCACACAAAACGCTGTGACTGGCGCGACTCACCTCACTAGGCCCCGACAAATGCCGAGGCCCCACAACGATGAATTAGCTGGTCACACGATCAGAATCGTCACAGGGTTCATTCACCACTCACGCTCCCTCTCATCTGGTCAGCGTCGATACAGCCACACCGCCGTCGCTCGAAATACTCCGTGCTTCCGAGCCGCAACGACCATCAGCTTTCTGCTGCACTTGAACACACAAGCGCAACGCTTTGGTAAACTCGGTTCACAGTTTAGCATCTCAATCCACCAAACAATGGGCGCCGCCATCTTTAAAAAGTCGAAGTCCCGCCCATCGCCGCCTCTGATTTGGGAAGCACTTGCAAGGCTAAAAGGGTCTCATAATGTCATTCGCAGAACCGCTGTCACTCAGATTACACATAAAAAGAAACACAAATCAAACAACCCAAACCGTGCAGTTTATATTTAAAAGAATCACCACCACCACCACAATAATTCACCCCACACAACATAAAATACAAAAAAAGAAATCACTGCAACCCATGATATTTTCTCTCCATGGCAACCCTGTAATAATGTGACTATTATGCACAATATGCTGTTGGGTTAAGGAGGGATGCAGGACTTGGCTGTTCTGGTTGACCAACAAAAATCAATGTGAGAGGCATATCTGTCATTCAAAGAGATTTTGACAAAATGTGTGTGTGTGTGTGTGTGTGTGTGTGTGTGTGTGTGTGTGTGTGTGTGTGTGTGTGTGAGCCATTAAACTGGACCTTCTAACCTCATAGACTGCTCTAATAGAGGAGGTACTCATTAAACATGACTAACTATCCTCCTACAGAGAGAGAGAGAGAGAGAGAAGGGAAACCAGAGAGAAAGAGAATATAACAGAGTGAAAGTAGTAATATAAAGAGAAAAAGAGAGAGAGGCAGAAGAAAGAGAAATGGTGTGTGAGAATAAGATAGAAATAAAGGAAACAAAGGGGAGAGAAAGGGAGAGAGAAAAAGGTATGTGAAAGAGAAAAGAGATGAAGAAAGAGAGAGTGAAAAGAGTGTCAGTGTGTGTGTGAGGGGAAGAGAGAAAAAAAGGCTTTTACACTAAACCACTCTAAATGACTTTGACTGAGTTGTTTCTTCTTTCTAAAGTTGATTCACCACAGCACTGATTTAAATGTGTATATTTTATGTTTATATATTATGTGGACAAGGCATTTGGAAACACCGATCTGGAAATGTCACTGTTCTCCAACAGCTCCTTAGTGACCACTTCTCAGTAGGTGAGGTTATGATCTTATTGCCTGTTTAATTCCCTGCCTCGCCCCCATTGACCCCGGGATAGGCTCTGGGTGCCCGTGACCCTAGTAAGGTTAAGCAGTTACAGAAAATGAGTGAGTGAATGAATGAATTCAAGCTGTTACAAAAGTAACTAATATTTGACACCTGTCATAATTTACATTTCAAACAAGGCAGCAGCCATGGGGTCAACATTGGGAGGGCCAAATCTACTATCAATACAACCCCAACCCATAAAAAATAAAACTCTTTTCCTGCTATTCTAAAATATTTTTAAATGTACCAGTACCTGCATAGGAAATTCTGCTCTGAAGCTAAAGGTGTTTATGCTGCAATAAACAGTCTTCAAATGCATTAGGATTCTCCAGCTGGACTGAAACACCAGTAAGATCTAAACATTATGAAGAATTGAACTTGGATGCTCTCATTCATTTCTTGTGGGTGAACATGAACAAGTGGCCAAAGCAAAGAACTTCCAGGACACATCAGGGATTCACAAGCACTCTGGTGAGAAGTTGAATTAGAATCAACTACATGGTCAGAAGTCCTAGAGTCAAGGTTAACAAGGAGTCTAATGGCTTTCCTATGACATCATCTATTACATGATTGAAAGTTTGGCCCATAATGTACTCTGGACTTTTATTCATGAAGATAAAAGCTGCTAAAATATATTTTCCCTGAGATTTGGGTGAAACTGCCAACACAACAGTCAACAGTCATAACAGCCTGAGGACTCTTAACCCTTCTGCACGTGCTGTCACATCAGTGTGTTTTGGAACATGAACATTCTAGCTCGTTCTAACTGCATAGACAGTGACATGTTGAAGAGATGGACTCCACAGTTACATCTCCAGACTCCCAATTGGAACCCCCCCACTTTCAGAGGAAATTGAGGAATTTGTGCAGAGGTGTGAACATACCCTGAAGTTTTATGTGTGAATTAGAGGCACAAATACTGACACTGTATCAAAACAGAGTTTTTTCACTCCAGCTTTGCAAGATGTACGTAGTTGACCTCCTGAAAGGGAGATCCCTTGATAATATTACCTGTGCTTACAAAACTCCTCACACTGACCATGTTTGTGAGATATTACATGTACGAGAGGTTGTTTTGAAGCCTCTGGCATCTGAAGACCTACTTATGTTCCACAATAGGACAAAGCAGACTTGCCCAATTTGAGCCACTCCAGAAGTTTAGACCTGGCTGATCCTTCTGGAGAAACACCTCCAGTCGGCCTGGATCTGTATAAGATTGTCTGAATGTTGTTTGGGTTGGTTGCTTTAAAAAAATTCAGACATTCTTGTATTTTTAATGTAGCCTTGAAGAATGTAGTCACAGTAAAGTATATATTCCCATTTCTTT
>JBBPCX010067619.1:0-13060 GCA_037974365.1 Hydrocynus forskahlii | reverse complement strand
AAAAGAAAGATCAACAGAAAGAACAACAGAAAGAAAAAGAAAAAGAAAGAACAACAGAAAGGAAAAGAAAGAACAACAGAAAGGAAAAGAAAGGAAAAGAAAAAAGAGAAAGGAAAAGAAAGAACGACAGACAGAGAGAGGGACCGACCGAGACACCGACAGACAGATCAACAGTCAGAGAGAAACAGACAGAGGCCGACAGACAGAAATAAAAAGAAAGACAGAAAGAAAAAAGAAAGACAAAGAAAAAAGAAAAGACAGAAAAAAAGAGACACAGAGAAAGGAAAAGAAAGAGGGGGGTGCTTGCAAAAGTTTCTAAACCGGACTTATGAATTATAGTTTATCAGGGCTTTATCATCACCTAAAACCTCTATTACACAGTTTTCACGTTGCTTGACCTCTTCACTGAAAAACAACACGTCAGGCATGACGCAATCTCAATCAATTTTCACTCACGACGCTCATGCTTATGATAATAGCAATTTATCTTTTTTTTGTTACATTTTCTGCAGCCTTTGATGTACAGCCCTAAAGCAGCTGAAGCGGCTGATGAATAGAGATGAGAATATTTTACAGATATAGCGGTGAATATAGTTCTAAAAACAGATGCATTATACTTTTTTTTGGTATGTACACATACCCTGATGACATATCTACTCTGATGACTGTGCTTCTGAAGAAAATGATGCAAGACCTCCTTCATCTCTTGCGTCAAGCAGAAGCTGGAAAGGATTTCATTTGTCATTTGTTATTTTCCTTGTGACGCAGTGCATGATAATAATTCAATTTTGGTAGAAATGTATCACAAAATTACATCACAGTATCGCATCACGGCCCAAATGTTTCGACAGTATCATATCGTATTTAATAAAGTGACATCTAGAGTCAAACCTTCGATGTGATACTGAGAGGGCACTTACCATTTAAGCAGTAGTAAAGTGAACCAGTAAGCCCTCCCATGAAGTACCACAAAAGCATGTCTAGACATTGTAAAGTTTCCGATTATAAGTACCATCAATGCATGCTAAAAAAAACAAAACCCTAATGCCCCCCTTGAGTAATAGTAAAGTACTGTAAAACTGTAAGCTAATCAATTGCAAAGTCTCCTTTTATCAACAAACTGTAAAGCTTCCCTTTCTAAGTACTAGTAAAGTATACCAGTTTCTCTATTTAGAAAGTCATGCCAATAAACCACCTTTTACTGGCAAAGTACAGGTCAACCGCAAAAAGCTCCATATTCAGAGACTGTAACTGTACACCAACACACCATAAAATGTAAAGCCGTCTAGGTAAATCAATAACCCAAGTCACAACAAGAGCCTCTAGACCTACCTTAGTTTCTTTAATCAACACAGAGTTCCTGACTGTAATAGTGGCCTGAAAATCACCTGCTTCCTCTCCTGAGAAACCATGTAATTTGGAACACCTTCATTACTATAATTCAGTGGTTCCTTGCCCTGAAGTACCCCCCCGTCCTACACGCTGTAGTATTTTCCTGCTCTTACACACCTACGTCAGGAAGCGAGTGATAATTAACATATTAGTTAGATCAGATGAAACTTATCCAGACTGTACCAGGTGTGAAGAACAAACATGCTGTTTCTGCTTTCTTGCTTCACTTATCGTGTTAAAACAGCACAGCAGCCCATTCAATACTGCCAGAACCTCCAGTATCCTCCCTTTGATATTAGCTTGTAATGATTCTTATTGTCTTTAGTACCCTGTACTATTAAAAGTTTCATTAAAAAGCAGAAATAAAACCAGTAGCATCAAAAAAGTAAAAAAAAAGAAACAAATTTGTCTACAGTTACTCGAAAAACAACAGTGTTTGCGCATTTAAAAAAAAAAAAGGAGTTTTTGTTCTTTTTACGTGAGGAAAAGTAGCACAAGTTTGAAGAGTAAAGATGACGCTCACGGGTGTTCGGCATGAGTGAAGCAGGAATGAGTGGAATGCGATCCTTTATCTCTGGAGACAAAGGAAATATGGCAGCAATTTCTCAGTGTGGCACTGTGATAAACTACACTGTATGTTAATAATATCAGATAAGCATTTGATCTAGTCTGTACTCAAAATAAAGGTGATGGCTGAGTTTAAAATGTGCGTGTTGCACTTGAACATCAGAACTGGACCATGGAAGTTCTCGTTTACATCAGCCTAAATATTACTGCAGAACAAGTACATTCCTTCATGGCAACAGTGTTCCCAATGGCAGCAGCCTCGTTCAGCACAATAATGCATCCTGCCACACTATAAACACTATTCAGAAATGGTTTGAGGAACATGATGGAGTTCAAGGTGCTGACCTGGTCTCCAAATTCCCCAGATCTCAATGCGACTGAGCACCTGTGGCAAGTTCTGGACGAACTAGGTAATGGAGGCCTCACCTCACAACACAGCACAGCACACCCTCATGGGTCTTGCGAAGTCCATGCCTAAACAGGCCAGCGCTGTTTTGGCAGCTTGAGGGGGACCCACATCGCATTTGTCCAAAGATTTTCATTTTATGGCTGATATGTACATTTTCAAATGTATCTTTACATACACGTCCGCCACTGCCTGCTTTGGTGCCTCCATCGGGCAACTTCTCTCCACCTCTCTCTCGACAATTCACAATGCACTGGGAGGAATACACACACACTATTCTAACCTAATGCGAAATGTTTCTGTCCTTTCTCTCTCACACACAGATAAACTTTCACGCACCTCAGCAGATGCTGGCAACTCAAAAGGACAGCGGTAAGTGTAACCAGGACACGGTGATTAGAACTTAAGGACAGCATGTTCTGACACTGCCCACACCCAAAGGAATCCTTTGTGTGCACACGCATGTGTGTGTGTGCGCGCATGTAAATGCTTAATGCCCTGCCAGTGTCCTGAATGTCTTAATCCTTGAGGCCCATCAAGATTTTGTTTTTTTATTTGAAGATCTCTATGGTCACTTTATGACAGGCAAGGCAAGCATAAGCACTTAATCACATAACATTTGAGTTGAACTTAGCAATTTAGCATCTTCACCGAATAGTGTTTCTGCTTTGGCTGTGCTGGCCTCTGAAGGAGCAGAGCTTCATAGTACTGGATATGGATGATGCCATATCCAGTACTATGAAGCTAACAAACGTCCAATCAATCAAAAACAAGCTGGACGACATCAGAGCAAGGACCATTTACCAGTGTGGCATCAGGGACTGTAATATCTTCTGCCTGACTGAAACCTGGGTATCCAGCTCGGGGCCAGACCACACAGCAACTCTTTTGGAATTGTTCCCCCTATTCCATCCCGGCAGTACAATGGAGTCCAGAAGAAAAATAAATAAATAAATAATCACAAGGCAGTGGGGTTTGCTTCATGACCAACAGATGGTGCAATCTTCATGCTCACCCTGGCTGGAGCTTCTCGACAGGGTGAGAAGCCTTCCATGGGAGTTCTGCTCAGTTATTATTTACATTTACGGCATTTAGCAGACGCCATTCCCTAACTACAGGGGACAGTCTCCCTGTAGCAACTTGAGGTTAAGGGTCTTGCTCAGGAACCCAGTGGTGGTGTGCTGAAGGTAGGATTCGAACCCATGACCTCTTGGTCCTGAGGCAAGTATCCTACCCACTGAGCTACTCTACCGTTTACATCCCACCACCAAACATCCAGACACTGCCCTTATCATGGCCAGGAACTTTAACAAAGTCAAACAAATGCAGGTCATGCCAAACTTTCACCACCATGTCACCTGTCCCACTAGAGGAGACAATGGGAGACACCTCTGGAGTCTAAAAGCTAGAACAGAATGCTTCAGGAGCACAAACTATGGATAAAATCACAGTATATCACAGTATTTTCAATCACAGTACAACACACAAACACACACACACACACACAGACTGCCTACTTTGCGGTTTTGCATTTAAAGCTAAACAGCCTGTAAAGTTAGTCCATGTTTGTTTTGTCTTTTGAAAATATATTTTCTCTCCTTTATTTTATGTTAGCTTTTATGACAGCGTGAATTTAAAACATAATTTTTGTGAAAGTTTATGTAGCACAAGTATGACTGCATGTAACAAAACTCTTGAATCATGGTGATAATGCTGATTTAACCAGGTTCTAAGCACAAACCTTTCATTCCCGAACACCCACATCTGTAAGATACACAGTCAGTCAGGAGACTGTACTATTAGCTTTACTTTTGTGGTTTATCTGGCGGGTGCGTGGGGCAGTTTGCTATCAGCTATGTTCGCTCCTTGGCTGCATTTAACCCATTCACCGAGTGAAGTTGTGGGCAGCCACAAACACAGTGCCTGAGGAGCAGTGTGTGGGGACGGTATCTTGCTCAAGGCTACCTCAGTGGTGCCACTAGCAGTCCTGGGATTCAAACCCACAACCTACTAATCGCAGGGGCAACTCCCGAACCACCAGGCCACCAGCTGTCCAACCTGCTAGGCATGTTTGTTAGTTAGGAAGCTCATGTAAGTGCTACTCGCATTTATGTCTGCTTTCACAGAACAAGTGTTTAGGCTCGAAAAAATATTACCTCTGATTAAGATTCTTTGTGAATCGATTCTTTCAAAAGAGAATATCAGTTCCTCTAATAAGCAATTACTTCTCCTCGATCACCATGCAAGATCACTAAGTGACATTATATGCACTTTAGAGTAGTATAAAATGAGCAATCGTCTCAAGCAGGTGGACAACAAAAGAGAACCTAGTCGGGTCTTCCTTCGCATACAAAATATTTAGACTTGCTTATGTGGTTTCTGACACTGCATGACTTACTGTTATCTGTGATCATGGACTAAAGTACTAAATCAGTACAGGAACCTAAAAGGCCTCGTCTGACATACTATGTTATCCCAGATTTAATCGTAGCCTCATATTTACTGCCTGTGTTCATGTGTATGTGTGTGCGCGCATGAGTGTGTGTGTATGTGTGCATGTGCGTGTTTGTGTGTGTGTGTGAGTGAAAGAGATATCCATTTCATCCTTTTCGTCATCATTCCCACAGGACAGTGCACGGGAATGAGTGTGTGAATAAATCAAGGTGAGGGATGAGTGGAGCTTTCACTCCTCCGTCAGTGCCCCGGCCTCTGAGTGAGGTCAGTCCAGCTGAACAGGAGTAACACGAGAAGATGGTGTGAGGAGGTGAGAAAAGGACAAGAGCGGGAAAAAAAAGGAGCAGAAGCGTCAGTGATATTAGCCATACACAAACATAGCTGGGGGGGGAGGGAGAGAGAGAGAAAAACAAAGAAAAAAAAAAAACAGGAAGGAAAGAGCAAGTAAGCAAGAAATAAAAAAGGAGGAGAGACAAAAGAGAGCAGTGATAGAACAGAAAAGAAAAACTGAAAACTGACAGAAGAAGAGTGAGAGAAAGACTTGGGGGGGACTAGGGATAGGGAATCGAGAGCCGGTTCATCAGAACCATATGAAACAGAGAGAGAGAGAGAGAATTAAAAACAAATTAAATTTAAAAAAAAAGAGAGAGAGAAGGAGAAACAGGGCAAGAAAGAAAGAGACAGAAGGGGGGGTTGAAGGGGGGGGGGGTTGAACAGTGCCTCTCTTTTACCAAAGGAACTCCATGAAAGCAGAGGCGTCTCCATGGCAACTTTGACAGCTTTAGCATCCACACACTGGAGGAGCAACGTCTGACCCATCATCCAACACTGTGTGTGGTGACAGCATTAGGGAGACACACACAGACACACACACCTCTAATATAAATTCTGTGTGTATGTGTGTGTGTGTGTGTGTGTGTGTGTTTTACTATTCGTGTGTCAAATATATGAGTGTGTATGTGTGTTATTCGGTGTGGGTGTGTAGAAACGGCAGGGGTCGGGGGGTCCTCCAGACCAAGATTTTAAAAAGGCTCTGTGCATCTCCTCAGTAAAATACGCCGCCATCACATTTAGATGAATTTCTTAGTACCACTTAAAAAACAAACTAAAAAATTACTCAGTTGTGCATTTGACGATGACCAAATCAGGAACAAACATTTGGTAACTCTGGGATGACTGAAACTGTTTACGCTGATTTTTTGCTGAGCTCTGCCTTTAGAGTGTGTTCATGCGGCCCTCTGAGTGCTGTGTGGGCGAGTCTACTATATAAAGCAGCAGAAGAGGAAGACCCTACTTCCAGTAGTAGCGAAATGAGAAGCCTGCACATGACTGATACACATGTCGGCCCACGTGCCACTTACACACCTACACACACACACACACACACACACACACACACACACACACACACACACACACACACACACACACACACACACACACACCTTGACGGTATGTCTTTCTCTCCCTCTCTGTTGGAGTGTGCGCGCATGTGGAGGTCACACACACATTTCAACCATCCTGAAAGTGAGGGGTGCTGCCGCCCCTCTACACCCCCTCAATGTAAGTGAAGGAAAAGTGGCCAGGATTAGTGTGCGAACTGTGTTTTGGTCCATGTGCCTGTGATATCAGAGCAGATGATTTTGATAGCTCTGTGTTTAACATTTCAACCAGTCCCAGACCAGGTGGACAGGACAGAGACAGAGTGCACCTGCGCCCCCACACACAGCTCCAATCTGGTGGATACCAGTCCGCTAATGAGACTTTACTGTCAACATCTGTGTCACCTTGACTGACGTGTAGAGAAAGAAACAGAATAAGAGTGAGCACAGGGAACGGAAGAAAGATACTTCAAGGGAAGCTGAGAACACATCCTCAACAGGGAAGGAGCTTTTAACATAAAAATATCATAAAACATAAAATGTGAGCAGTGCAAAAATGGTGAAATACATGTCTAGAGATCTACCGCCCAGCAGAGTTCCAAAACTGGGCCTATCTGC
The DNA here is from genome assembly GCA_037974365.1 of Hydrocynus forskahlii. Taxonomy (NCBI): domain Eukaryota; kingdom Metazoa; phylum Chordata; class Actinopteri; order Characiformes; family Alestidae; genus Hydrocynus; species Hydrocynus forskahlii. Next base: position 6,241 of record JBBPCX010067619.1, on the reverse strand, counting down.
AGTAGTGCATCTGTTGATCTGTTCATCAATGGTCAGTTTCTGACCACAGAGCGGCTCTTGCTATTTTTTTTTTTATAATGGACCACCCACATTGGCACTGGCATGTTCTAACTCCAGCTAAAAAAAAGATCCATCACCATAGTTAGCACCTAGTCCATGGTGTTCAGAAGCTGACTAGTGATGACTGCTGTGGAGGGGGCTAATAAATGGTCATTTTCAAGTTGTTGGAATGCTTTGTTGCATAATTAACATTTGAATGCATGTGTATTTCTTTCATGATTCACAGAAACACATATATGTCACTGTATGACATTTAATTTCCTTGCAATTTCTTTCAAGGTGACCTCACCAGTTCTTGGTTAAGTCCAGTCTTGCTGGCAAATATCAATTTAGCTTTTTGCCTTTGACCAGGAATTTTACAACCCTGTCTTCTCAGAAACATTCAGTCTTCACCTTCTAAAAAAATGAACAATCCCATAAATGTGTAATTTCACAGATGTTCCCATAAACCTGATGTAACATCTCAAAGCCATTATACAAGTTCTACAGAAGCTCCCACTGTTACGGTATTGTAAAGTTTTGCAAAACAACACATTTCAGAGGTTCTCTACAGTCTTCACTTTTCTACTACCAGCAAGGGTCTTTTACTTCACCAATCCCAGTTGGTAAAGCTAGCAAACAAGCTAATTTAATTTTACTTAAGCTATACCGAAGAATAACAGTGACTCCAAAAATCTCTCAACAGTTAGAATAAAACAGAAACTGCGTGAAAAAAATATTCACATGTTCTAGAAGCTGCTTAAAATTTAAATTTAACCGTGTGTCTAATTTGGAGCTTGTTCTAAAAATCTGTGTCTGAAATCCTAACTTTACAATCAGGGTTTACGATACATTTCCCAGATTTAACACAGGACAGGAACAAAGGGGATCAAAGTTCGTTCCTGCGTTCCTGTCATTCTAAAATTAACCAGCTCTACTGAATGAAATATCACCCAGCAGATAAAGCCTTTAATCTGTGGATTGTGTCCCATCTGATTCCATTAAAGTTGCAAGGTGGACTGAGTGAACCTCACTGAGAACCACACGTTCCATAAAATGGTAGAACGTCCTATCTAGCTACTAGTCCTATCTAGTAGCAGCTCAAAAGCGTTTGACTCACCATGTGAAAATGAATGTCTTGCACACTTATCGTTAGCAAAGAAGCTTATGTCACTACAATGGTACAAAACACACTGGCGATACTGTCGTCTGAGAATTTGCACAAAGTGTTTCGCAAATACAGATAACATTTCAAGAGGTGTTCAGAAAACACAGGTTCCATCTTGATAGCTAATGCTAACTAATGAGATCAAACTAAAGGCTGCCACTATGTTAGCACAGTGAAATGGGTTACTGAGATAAAACTGAATACTACTTTTGTGTTAGCACATTACACTGGGTCATTTTTAAATCGCTTTCCAAGTAACACAAAGCTGACTGTTAATTCTGTGTTAGCATCTAACAAATAAAAATGCTGAGAACAGATTAGTATAGTAGATAGCAATATGCTGATGCCATTTTAGCACAGAAATGTTGCCAATAACACAAAACTAAATGTTAAAAGGACCGAATGGTCTCCTTTCTATTTCAATGAGTGTTAGTTTAAAGGAAGGAGATATGTCAGGGTGTGTGTTTAGTAACATCACAAAAACTGATTTGAAAACAGGCTGTTTTTGGAGCTTAGTTTTCTTAAGATAAGGCTTGCAGATGGCAGCATGAGCATCCATTTTTAAACTTTAAAAATATTTTTATTTTTCTCTTTAATTCTAGGAAATTATGAAATTGGCCGTTCAAGTATACTGAAAGGCCCCACAATTACAATATGCAGGTATATAATTACAACACAATGATGAGTGTGTATGTGTGTGTGTGTGTGTGTGTGTGTGTGTGTGCGTGTGCGCACTGCAATGGTCTGACACCCCATTCAGGGCGAGTCCCTGTCTCAAGCGCATAGACCCCGGGACAGGCTCCGGGTACCCGTAACCCCAGTAAGGATTAAGCGTTTTCAGAAAATAAATGAATGATTGCAACACTAGCTTTGTTTTTTTGATATGGTAAAATATTAATTAATTAATTTCCTGTAACCGCATAATCCTTACTAGGGTTACAGGTACCTTGAGCCCAACGCAGGGCGCGCACACACACCCCATTTCACTCACACCTACGGTCAGTCAGAATCCCCAATTCACCTGACGTGCACACACACACACACACACACACACACACACAGACACACACACAGACACACACACAGACACACACACAGACACACACACAGACACACACACAGACACACACACCCACCCAGATTCAAACCCCCTACTCTGGAGGTGTGAGGCAACAGTCACTGTGGGCCTCTGGACAAAACGTTAACACCACTAACTCTGTACTGGTAGAATAACTTTTGCCACTCGCTTATGTGACAAAACTAAAATGCTGGTTGTGTTAACACAGAAAAATTATATATTTTTGTTCCATAAAGTAAACATAGACATTGTGTTAGCACAGGAAAATGGGTTCTTTCTGTACCTAATGCGAAATGATATGTTTACATCATTTTTGCATCATTTGCCTAAAACAAATGTCGATTCCATGCATTTAGCACAGTAAAATGTGTAATTTTTCTACACTACACAACACTGCGTAGGTTTGAGACCCTAAACCTTATTTTGTGGTGGAAAAATGAGTATTTTTGTCCTCTTCGCTGACTAAGGAGACAAAACAAAATGCCAGTTCTGCACAATACAATTGGATGATTTTTGCATGGGTCATAACTTAATATCTAGGTGTAGTGTCACTCAGGGTCCTGTCTGCTAAATTGTAGCCAACGCGCTGAACTCCAATGGCCCCAAAATTACAGGGGCGTAATGATAATCATTAGATGGCGGACATGATGGCGCTCACAGATACTTGCTGTGACCCATGTTTTGTTTCACCATGATGGGCAAAGCTGGGCAACGAACTGAGGGAAAACAGCAAGGGACAGATGAATGAGAGAGAAAGAGAGTGAAGGAGAGGGGAAAAAGAGGGACAGGGTGAAAGAGGGGGTGAGCAGAGCCATTTCTGTCTTTAACTCTCTTTGATTTGGACTATTTCTACATGCCTGTGTTTACTGCGGCTCCGCAGGCTGCACTCTCTCTGTTCGCGGTTTGTTTGTCCCTCGTTCTTTCGCTCACACTCTCTTTCATTTGGACTCTCTGATCTGCTTTACTGAGGGCCTAGCCTTGCCACATCGTTGAAGGGATATTTGTCATTCCTGTGAAAAAGTGAGCACAAGTGTGTGTGTGTGTGTGTGTGTGTTTTTGAAACTTTTGGATCAATAGCATCTTGTGTAACTATACCAGCAGTGTTCAAGTACACAGTGCTATTCATACCTCTGCCATTGTTCCTTGTCTTGTGCCCTCTCTCTCTCTCACACACTCATACACACAGTATGACTTTGATACAGCTGTCACGTGCCACTTCGTCACTAAAGCGATAGTTCAGCAAAAAAAAAATTCCCTTCTTTTCCCAAATGTGGCCAATCAGCAAAGAAAATGTTCCTTCTTCAGTTTCCTTAGCATTCTGATTCAAGACCAGTGTTTTCTGTGAAAAGTGGCTAAATCATCCATGAAAAATAACTAAATGTCACTAGACATTCCACTGCTGCCAAAGATTTTTTATTTGTCAGTGGGATGGAGAGATATTTATCAACCATTCATTTAGGTGAACAGACAAGTAGGCTGTGTGCCAAACACTACACTATTATATTTTAAACACTACACTACTGAATGCTCTGCTACTGATGTCTTGTTACATACCGTTGAGCAGTTTAGGATGCAGTCATTTTGACTGAATCGGACACTCCACCAGACCACCAGCTGCCCATTCAGAGTAGTTTGCAGATTTTTGCAGAGAAATTTTCTAACTTTTCTTACATAACTGAATTTTGACAATAGAACTGAAAAACTGGTGGAATTCCCCTTTAAGTAATCTTTTATAGACTGGCTTATGCAGTTCCTGACACTGTATGACACCATAAAAATGGACAAATAATCCATTAAAGTGGACAAAAGCAATAGAGAGCAGAGAACAACCAAATATTGGGTACAATGTAGTAACTACATAACTTCTGCAGGTTCAGCTAGAAAATGTTGGCCCCCACCCGCCTCTATTCCCCATTGCAATTTTCACAGAGATTTTTCAGATGGATATTTTCTGAGACTCACCTAGAGCAGTGGCTCCTGGAGTGCTCCCCCCACCCCCCTTGCATATTTTAGTGTTTACACACCCTCTTCAACTCAAGAACAGTTGGGTAACTGACTGGTGTGTTGGATCAGGTGTGTTGGGAGCAGGGAAATCACTCAAATGAACTGAATTAACTGTTTTTTTCAGACGAATAACCTCACCACCTACACTGTAAACTGCACCATCTGCACCCGCGTCATTTTCAGCTGCACGTCGAGAGAGAGAAAGACAGAGAGAGAGAGATACAGAGACAGAGACAGAGAGAGAGAGAGAGAGAGACAGAGACAGAGACAGAGAGAGAGAGACTCTCAGAGAGACACAGAGAGGCAGAGAGACAAAATAGTCTCTCTCTGTCAAGCTCCATCAGAAACCGGGGTGTGTGTGAGGTGAACTGCGGTGTGTACGTCTCTATAACCTTCATCAATGTATTCTGAAAGCTGCATCATAAACAGATCAGAAGTGTGTAGGCTTCAGTGTGTTTCTTGCCACTGACTGGCTCAGACATCAGACTGTAGTTTGTAGCGTGTTTACACAGCAGGAGGTGACGGCTCCCTTAGGTTTAAACTAACCCCAACCTGCATGTATTGCACTGTTTGCCAGTTGCATATCTTTGTGGCACACAAGTATGAAGGTTACAAGAGACAAGGTGAACATGCTCTGATACTCCTGAATCCAAACTGAATGTGTTCTTATGGAGCTTCTGTTTAAAAATACGTTGATTTTCCAGACAAAAAATAGCCGGTTTCTTAATACAACAGTCAATAAGCTGCTCAGCTCACCAGCCAATCAGCACGCAGTAGCCAGAACGCTAGCATCCTTCTGCCCAAAGCCTGTTTACTGTAGAGAACTGAAATATGTTGGTCCGTTTTCTTTTATTTCTACGCAGTCCTTTTTCTATTCTCTTCTATATTTGCCGAACCTTTATTGATATTTAGCCCCTTTATTTCCATTCAGTCAGGATGTGCTCTAGGATGGTTAGTTCTAGGATGGTTAGTTCTAGGATGGTTGACTATAGTGTTTTTCAGTATTTTTTTTTTTTTTATATGATAGGGCATGGAGTGGAGAGGCTGCTAATAAACTGTCTCTGGTTATGACCAAACATATCTCATATCTTACAAATAATTACAGGCTGTACACTGGCTAAACCGGTCCATTGTCCACTACTAAATTACACCACACTACAGTGAGGGCATGTGAATGTGTCTCTGTGGTCAAGTTTAAGCTCCAGTCCAGTGTTTCTCTGTAGTGCTGAAGGAGGCAGAGAGAGAGACAGACAGAGACAAAGAGAGAGACAGAGACAGAAAGAGACAGATCCTGCTGCTGTTCATCAACACGGTGAGATGAAATGAGAAAGTTGCAAAAAAAACAAAAAGATATGCACACAAGGAAGGAAAGAATATAGGAAAAAGAAAAAAATATTATGGATAACATGGAAAACAGGCAGAGAAGTGGAAAGAAGAAAGGAAATGGCAAAAGGAAAAGACAAAGACAGGAGTGAGACAGAAATACAGACAGAAATAAAGGGAGACAAGCAAGGAGGAATAAAGAAGAGAAAGTGACAGAAAGGAGAAACTAAAAAGAAGGGATGGAAAATTATAGGTAAGAAAAAAAGGAACCAAAAGAAATCATGAGTGAAAGTAAGGAAAAAATAATATACAAATGAGACAGAGACAATGAGTGAAAATGGTGGAGATAAAATAACAGAATCACAGAGACTGCTGGTAAGTCATTACTCTGTGTCTGTGTGTGTGTGTGTTTTAGAGAGAGAAAGATGGAGAGGTGAAAGGTTCAGTCATTAGATGAAACAACTGGACTTGATAAAACACACACACACACACACACGATTACTCATTTCCAGTCTCCTCCTGACAGAAGCACAAAGAGGGACGTGTGGCAGCGATGAGCAAACAGAACACACAAAAATGATCACACACACACACACACACACACACACACACACACACACACACACACA
>JBBPCX010067618.1:0-13061 GCA_037974365.1 Hydrocynus forskahlii | reverse complement strand
GAACAGAAGGGAAAACTAATACACAGGAGACAGGGACCGGGACAGACGGGACGAGGGCGAGGTGACCGTTACAATCTCCCTCATAAACAGCTGAACTGTCACACTGCTTCACACTGCTAGACTGCAACTGCACTTTATGTACACTCTGTTGTATTCATCCAGTAATCCTGTATTTTCTGTGTATAAGAGTTAGATTGTTTATTATATTGTATTGTTGATTTATATGCTTTGTGTATGTGCGTGTGTGTATGTGTATGCATATATATCTATATATGTGTGTACACATATATAGATATACACATACATATCTTCATACATACACTTAGATATAAACACATGTTCAAATAGTACGTATATACATTTGTTAACACTTATCTTTATAATTCTAAATACAAATCCATATTACGTATTCATACTGTTGATTGTGTATTATTGTTTATTATATTGCTCAGTAAATTGTTCATTTTGTTGTTTAAATATTGTTGTGTTTTATATTGTTGTGCTTGAGAGACACCATCAACCGGAACCAAATTCCTTGTATGTGTTCGCTCACATACTTGGCCAAAAAAAAAAAAACTATTCTGATTCAGATTCTGATGAAACTATAGGAATTTCAAGAAGTTAAAATACATGGACGGGTGTGATATAGCAAACAATGTTGCACTGCAAGGAGACCCAAAACAAATGTTCCTGATCATTAATTTGATGGCCTGCAGAATAATATATCCATCACTTGGGGCTTGAACAAGAGCATGTGAGCCATCTATTGCACTATTCTATTACGACATTTGTGTTAGAGGTCTGCAACGGGGCAGGACGCCAGCGGGACCTGCGGGAGTGGGCGGGAAAAGAGACTCCCCAAAGTATACATTTGCCTTGAATACATTTTACAGTTTGTTTTTATGTGTGGAACAACATATGTGGTTGGCCACCTAACCTGTGGATGTTTACATTGCGCAGGAATCTCTGGGACGCCGGCAGAATGGAAGCGCAATGAGCACTGACTGAGGCTGGAATAAACATTGTTGGTTGTATTGTTTTGTGGAAGACTGGTTAGCCAAATCTACCCTACATAAAATACATTTTTAATTTGCAGCCGTGCCCACATAATATAGCCTATGTTTCATAAATTCCTGTATGTCAGTTAGGCAACAAATAAATCTGGTACCTTATTTAATTTTTATAAGCTAAGATATCATAGCATTTAAAATGTGTCCAGTATATTTGGCCCACCCTATACTCCACCAGCCTTGCTTGCGGGATTCACCAGGCGGGAGGACAAACCATAACAGATGCAGGCGGGAGCGGGTCGAAATATTACACATTTCTGTGGGACCGGGACAGAAACGGGAGCATGCGGGAGAGGGATGAAAAATCAGTCCCGCGCAGACCTCTAATTTGTGTGCCTAATAATCTGCAGGACCTCATGCTCATGCATCAAAGTGCCATGACACACCCCATATGGAGTTCTGTAGTTTATGTGCATGTAATAATTCATACAATTAAATGCTATGAAGAGTTGAGGAGCAGGTCAAGTACTGATGCTGGATCACAAACGCCACTCCAGCTCACACCCCAGACGAACCAGCCCCCCAGTCCAGTGCTACAGGGCTTCATATCCCTCTAGCTAATGCCTGGCATAGAGCATGATGACCTTATGCCCATGTGCAACTGCTTCTATAAGCAGTGTGCACATTTTATTACCAGTGCTTTTCTAGGGATATTATATAAGCAGTGCAACTGAACACCCATGTAAGCAGTACGTCCACCTTAAAGGAGCTTAAATCACTCATTAAAAAGGTTATCTGGACACTTTTGATGTAATGGTGTCAGCCCAGATAATTTTGACAAAAGCTTTCTTAATTTTTGCTGAGTGACTGTTAATATAACAGCATGTGTAAACAGCTGTAAAACATTTTTATTGAGCAACAAATTAGCCTTATTGGCAGTATTGACAGTTCAGTTAAAGAGGCACTTCAGCTCTTTTTTCACCCTCTACTTTTGCTAATGAAATAGCAACTTTACTTGTCCTGTTAAAAAAGATTAATGTATAATGCCTTCTAACAGTGAGTGTCATAAAAAAAACCCCAGCACTTATCTAGTATTAGATTTATCAAGCAGTGGCTTAAGTTTTGAAATGTAAAGTTATTTTTTTAACCAAATTATTATTTAAAAATGATCAATTTACCATATACTTACAGGGTTATCTATTTAAATTGTGATATATTGGAACTGCATTCTCTAAAGAAAGGGTATGTAATAGCCAAAAATATTAACAAAATATGAAATATATTAATATTATGTCATTTAAAAAAATCCAACAATAGAGGTGTAGTCATTCTTTTTCTGATCTTTTCTGAAGGGGGGATGTTTGAAGACTGTAATATTATTACTCACAATGTGATAGAAAGATGGCCCTATCAATGTTTTAATAGTTATTTCAGAAAAGAAGAAAGAAGAGAAATAAGACGAGAAATCGTGTTTCAAGAGAATCTACAGTACAGAATTCTTGCCTTTCATTTCTTTATATTTTCGCTTTGTTGGTGCAAAATACTTTTATGTCTGTCAAATTGTCTCATCTTTGGCATACTGAGTAGATTAAATTAAAGAAATCGGAACAAATGTTTTACTGTGAGAGGCTTCAAAGTGCCTAAACATACAAGGAGCCTAGATAAAGGAGTTCCAACCACTTAGCATTCAGCACCACCAGTATACTGATCATCGTCTGATCATCCGGAATCTCCTGTTTCTTCAGGCTTTAAGTTGGATTACTTTTTTCTGCTTGAATGATTCATACATATGTCACCATATGGCTTGACAAACAAAAACATTTCTCTGACATTGGTCAGGAACAGGGACTGGACTGAAAACATGAGCCTCAAGACTACATTAAAAATATCAGAAAGTCTCTTTGGAAGATAAATATGAACAAATAAGGGGTGGCTCAAGACTTTTACACAGGATTGTATATACAGTCAAATCAGATTTAAAAAGTGGTTCTGTACATTCTGCCTGTTTGATAAAGTAGTACACATACGCAACCACATACGTAAGTCTATTTCAAATCACTTTATGAATGCGATTAGAGACAGAGGTGTGATGTGTAAGGTCTGCAGCATGTCTTTCCAAGCAGGTTACTCATGCGGGTACACAATACATATGTACAAAAATATGTCCTGTGATTAACTTTATAGAGTCCACTAAATGCCTGATGTCTTGATATAAGAAAGGTGGTCCTAATGTTTAGTCACACATATACTACCGGTCAGCTTTTTTATTGGAATTCAAACAGTTCAAGTTCAATGAATAGCATGAAACTGTACAAAGGATAGTGCTGAACTGCGAGAGGTTTAAAAATGGTAAAGTTACCCAGAAGTGGGAAATAATTCTGTATCACCATGCAGGACCCTCTGTTATGTGCCTAGATGGTCGGGTTCATCCTACAGCAAGATAGTGACCCAAAACATAAGTTCAAGCTCTGCCAGAACTACCTTAGAAAAAAGAACAAGATGGAAAGCTGGAGAACATGGAGTGGCCAGAAGTCTCCAGACTTAAACCCCATTGAGCTGGTTTAGGATGAACTGGACAGAAGAGTGAAAGCAAAGCATCCTATAAGTGCTGCACATTTATGGGAACTTCTGCGACATAGTTGGGAAGAACTTTCTGCAGAAAGAACAATGAGACATTGAACAGCTTGAATTTCAATATAAAAAACAGAAAAATAGGGGTGTTCTAAAACTTTTGACCGGTAGTGTATATCAGCAGTCCTCTTGCAAATGACATTTATGTGTGTGTAGGTGCTTAGTGTGTCATGTGGTGTGTGCTTACATTATAATTTTGTCTAATTTTTGTGAAAGACAACTGTTTTTTTTTTCTGAGTGAAAGCTAGAAAATATTTTTCATGAGGCGTGAACACAGCATGAAATGAATGTTTCATTCATTTCTTCCTGTTTCTCTCGCGTTATTCAGGGCCTTCAATCACGAGTACTCAACAGAACTACACCCAGACTTTAGTTCTCAGATAGGTCTAAAAATTATTTTAAAACTTAATACATTGCTAGATGTTTAAAATGTCTTTCAGTTTTACCAATTTTATACTTAATACAGTGTGCTCTGTGAATTGTTCTGTCTGTAGTTTCTTGCACGGTTGAGAACTCCACCTGGAAAACAAGAGATGCACTTTAAGGCTGATTTTTGTCCTCAGAGTACCATCATGCCATTTCCCTATCGAACACATGCAGGCACTTTCACCTGCCAACATAAAGGATGAAACGTCCAGATGTGACTCACACACCCCACAGCTTTTCTAATTATGCACACACACACACACACACACACACACACATACACACACTATAGTATAGCAGGAAGTAAGGTGCATATGAAAGTGGCACCCTAACCTACGCCATTTTGCATTTTCTGGAATGGCATTAAACTTCATTTGTACATTCCTGCCGCTCTAGAGTTCAGAGCATGCAAGTCTGGGAAGCCTGTGCTGAACCTGGTTTGTGGCGATGACATTTCTCCATTAACCTCAAATTAGACTCCTTCCACCTTCGCCCCTGACACTTGTGTCATGCTCCCACAGCATCCTCCCATTCCCGTTCCTTCCCTTTGCAGTTTTGCTTCTGCATTCAATAGTTTGCTAATTATAGCTTGCACACCCACCTTCCTGGCTGTGGAACATTAGAAGTACATTCGCATGCATTCTGCCTGCTTTAGATTGAAGAACCCGTTCCAAAGCAAAGGTGTTAATACAAGTTTTTGTTTGACAGATAGACAGCCTGTCGCTCACATATGCTGTGAATGTTACACAGCCTTTGAGATGCTAGACATTAAACAGGCTTGCCTTATGATGCCACAGACAGCTGAAGTGAGGAGCAAGCATCTGTGGATTGACTATATGTATGCAGGCTTTGAGAGAAAGTGAGGTTTAGCGAACATTCACAGCGTGACTCATATGAATGTGTGTTGCGGAAATCATAAATTCTTCTTTGTTTCTTTTTTTTGCATTTCTGGCAGATAGTGAGTCACTCTCATTCATACACATGATGTAGTTTTTCATTCTGTTTTTTGTTTCTTTCTGCATAATTTTTACTTCATTTTTTATTCATTTCATTCATTCTGCAAGTTTGAGCAAATCAGGGGCAAAACCGCACATTTCTTCATGAGCAATTTAGCCTTTATCTGAACTGTACCAGCAGACTTGTTTTTTTCATTCATATTGAATGACCTGCGATGAATCTTACGCAGTTTTGACTTCACACAAATTGATGATGTCTTCACCAGTTTTAACGTGGAAAAGCCAGCTGCTTCAATTTTAATCAAAGTTTTCTTTAACAACAGATTTACAGTAGGGTGTCCCTTACCGCAGTGGAAAAAAATGAAAGTGGCAATTTTCAACGTCTCACCCCTGGAATTTGTTCCATTCATACAAAAAAAAAAAAAATTGTGTATTTTTTAGTGCCAATTGGTCAACGTTTACTGGTGGCCCTTGGATGTTAAACATTAAGTTTCAAAATTTCGTTAAATATTTATGTGTAACTCCATTCTGTAAGTCACAAACCATCACCAGATAAGTGATTATTAAGAAATGCTGCACTCAGAATACCAGGAACTAGAATAAATGACCAAGCAAACGCAATGCACTGTTTCTGTCCTGTAAATTTAGCAAACAAATGGTCACTTTTGTGATCACCGAATCATAACTACGCTTCATGTTAATTGTTGAAGCTAAAAGATGCCTATAGTTTAGTCTAGTCTAGTTAAAGCAAAAAAAAGGGAAACAAGTACGCATTCTAAATCGCTGACTGATTACTCATTGTCTCGTTTCGACATGATGATTGACTTCTTGCAGTCGGGAAAGTTCTGACGATGTTCACTGACTACTTGCAGTAGGAGCTGGAGCTGTTCCTCTCCCTTTGCCAAAGTCTTGTTGAAATCCTGTATCAATGCAACGCCACGTTCTGCACTGTCGTTTACAACCGCCAAAGAAGCTACAGTGCGGGCAGCCTTTTTAAAGTCTTCGTCGTCTGGCCACGTAGACGGATCGTTCGACAGAAATGATTCTGGGAGTGACAGGAGGTGAAACATTTTCTTAGAGTTGACCGTACAGAATTGCTCCAAGCCTCTTGATCCGATAAATGCCGAATGTTCAACTCGTGGTCGTTTGGCAGGATGATCAGGAGCTGCGTCCTTCATGGCGCATACCATGAGGGCCTTGGTTTCTGTGGAAACTCGTGAATAGAATAAAGCGAGTGTTACCAGCTCTTCAGAGATGTACCACAGATGAAGACCTAGCTTCTTGCTCATCACGTCAGAAATAACTTTTTGCGGGTACTGCAGTAGCGCATTCATCAAGAGGAAATCATTCAGCGGTGCTTCAATTGTGGAAGGCGCCGTAATCCATGCTCTCAAATAAACGGTGACAGCAAATACGGTGATGTCAGTTATCCCTTTCCATTTGGCTTTGGTCATTTTAAACTGTTCACGAAAGAGCCACAGTTTGATTGAATAAATAACTTTTGACATCCACCTAGCTCTGTGCATTGCCGCAAAGTTTAGACCTCGGGGGCCACCCCTAAAATGTTAACTGATTTAAAAAAAAAATATATATATATATATATATTTTCGTATCGAATGGAACCATTTCCAGGGGTGAGAGGTTTAAATTTACAACTTTAGTTTTTAAGGGCCACCCTAGGGGTAATATTATGCAAAACTCACTTTTTGCATCCTTTTTTATTTCCATTTGGGTCTCTACTGCTTCTATAAACACTCAAAGTGTGGAAAAAAACACCCATCCGTTTTCTGTGAATCAATGGAAAGAGTTTGGTGTCAGGAATCATATGCTTCTATGAGCCAATTGGACGGCTCCCCCGTTGTGATGTCAGAATTGGAGAATTTGCATAGAACCACCCCTCATCTGTCGAGCCCCCACCCACTAGATTAGTTGAAGACCCACCATTTTTGTTTGCTGGTTTTATGAGCATGCATAAGACGGCGAGTGATATGGCCACAGGCAAAGGCAAGTCACAAATTAAGCGTTGTTCATCTTGGTCTGGGTCCGGCTCGGTGTCGAACATATAGGGCTGGATAGCGTCTTTTTTCTGCCATTTTCATATGTGTTAAATGCGCAGCGTAAGCATGGGATGGTCGGGGCGTGGCCAGCAGCAGCATTTGCATAAAAGAGACGGAGCCCTTAAATGGCTCATTTTGAAAGGGACTGAATCTGTCAAGAATAAAGCTGGTGAGATCCCTTTATGTGAGAGTGATTTTGTGCAAAAACACAGATGTTTTGTGTAGCCTGTAGACCTATTATAAAAGTGAGTTTTGCACAATATGTCCCCTTTAATGACTGTTTATGTTGGAACATGACCGGTCATTTGGTTACAGCTCCATGATGCTGATGCTAAATTTTGCTGCTTTTCAGCGTGCTACTTTTGCTTTTGTATTCATGACCTCACCGTTTGCAGTTAAAGGATCGATGTGTTTGCACTGATCCTGCCTGTGGCGGCCAGTTAATACTGGGATTCAAATGAAAGTCAATGTGGGTGGGAAAGAAAACTGCTGTCCTTTCATGTTGGTGCCTGATAAGTTTGCTGAAAATTGAGGAGTTATTGCTTCAGTATTGTAGAATTTGTCAATGACTCAGTTTGTTAATGTGGGCTCAGATGCTGGAAATGTCATGTGTGTGGAAGTTCTTTCAGTTTCATTAGCAGAATTGCAGTTGCAGTGTACATTGTGGCACTTTCAATCTGGCATTGATCCGTTTCAAAAACCTGTGAAAACGTAGATCATTAAAGAAAGCAGTCTGTGAATGAGAAAAGCCCCCTTTTTCTAGAACAGAGGATGAAGTTCCTGATTCATTGCACCCTCCCTCCCTTCTTTTCAGGCCTGCCACCCAGATTCAGTTGCCATAAATAGATGACTTTAACCACAAAACCTAGTATAGGGTTTCATAGTCAAAACCAGATCCCATGTTGGTTATCTTGCCCTGAAGGTGTTTTGACCAGGTGTGTAAAGAAGACATGAAGGGCTTTGAGCATCTCCCCCATTTTGTTGAGTTTGGTTTAGATTTACTAGTTTTGTATGGATGAGTTAACCTGTTAAATCCATAGTATTTATCAATGGAAAGGTTTTAAATGGGTCAGTTTATTTTTGTGCATAACTAAAATGAAATGGTAATACTACATGGAATTGGTTCCTTTTGAAATACCCCCTAAAACCTGATTCCTTTTAGGGGTTTGATTATTTCCTTCTGTATCAATGTTGGTGTTTTGGTAAGCAAAAATTCGGTCAGACTTATATCCTCCTTATTTGACAGAACATAAGCTTACCTCTCACTATCTAAGTCTTCATCGTGAAAAAGGAACGTACTGCTGTTTTCAGGGGTAGTATCAACAACTAATATTCAAGCACGTGTTCTGAAACATCATTTTTTTTTGTAAATGCCGTTCACTGCAACCATATATAACAAATATTTGTAGCAAAATATTTCGGCCCTTTTGCGGACTTGATTTAGCAGTGGAATGTATAGGCTTAATGGTTGTTGCATAGTCTGAACATAAGTTGTGAATTCTAATTAGTAAACATGTTTTCATATGGTTTGCTGTCTCTGCTTGATAATCCCAGAAAAATGAGTAAAGCATTTGGCTTAAGCCTGTAGCACATGTATACTATACATCTGTGCTATTTGTACATATAAAGTAAGTCTTGATTATTTAATGATACAATGATTGTCTTAAATGAATTGGAATAAAATCTTGTGACGGTAACTTGCATTGAAGTCAAGAATGCTTATTCCTCCTATAACGCTGTCATTTTAGAAAGGCTTTGTTACATCTGTGGCAATGTTTTTAAAATGTAATGCATTTTCTTTACATTCTTGACACTACAGAGCAGATCTTCCAGAACATCCGCCAGGAGTACAGCCGCTACCAGCGGCGGCGGCAGCTGGAGGGGGCCTTCAACCAGACGGAGGCATGTAGCTCTGCTGAGGGTTCGAGTCCCTGTCACGCCATCTCCTCCCCCAGCTCACCCTCAGGTCAGTGTTTCATTGAAGACCACTAGCTATAAATGTTTCTAAGACAAAAAGTAATTAAAAAGGAATGTCTGAAAGGCTCAACCAAGACTTTACAATTTTAAAGTGAAAGCTGGTAGTATTGCAGTAAACTGCAGTAAAACAAAAGTATTCCAATAAAGTGTTATGTGCATAAGACTTGATCATTATTGTAGAGTAGTGGGTATAGTAGAAAATGTATGTGTGTATATAGTTAGAGGCCTTACAAGCACTAAAATTCTCAATCACCCTCAGCCCTCTGTTTGCTCAAACTGGATGAACTCGGGTCCTTCGAGCTGGGCTAGAAATCCCCAAAACATGCGCATAAAAAAAAAAGGCACCCAAACTCAAATTAAACACCTGCACTTAAGCGAAGGTAAACAAAAATGCACCATTGCATGCATCTTTGAGAGTGAATCTTTTTTACAACCCATCTAGATCTGGGAACAACCCAGATATACTCTTAAATGCATTCAAGGCTTTCGGCCTGTGCAACACCTGTGCCTTAGTGGCATCCAGTTTGTAGATAAGTTTGTCCTTGCGTCCACAAAGAGTTCGCAGAAAGTGCATGTCATTGAAGGTTTAATGGATCTGTAAGGAGTTTTCAAAACTGTATCATGTCAAATGTGCCAAGATTACTGCATTGAACCAAACTGGACATAAATTGTCTATAAGGCCTACATGACCATGGACTTTTTTTCTTTCTTTTTTTTTTGGGAACATGGCCAGCTATGAAGTAATGGCAGGCAGAGTCTGAGCTTTTACTTATTAGTAGAAGAATGGAGAGGGCAAAGCAATGAATATTCAAACACTGATGTAATTGAAACTTATTGGTCGAATACTGTAAGGTGGGAAGGATCAATGCTTTCTTATACCTATAAAATACCCAGCTTAAATCAAGCTGGGGAAAGGGTCTTCCCACCGGGCCACGAGGAAGTTTTTCAGTAAACCAGCTTTGAGTTTGAGGGTTTTTGGTTTTTTGTTTTGTTTACTTAGAAAAAGTTTTAGACTTTGGCTCTTACTCCAATTCTGGCCTACATCTGTGATTTGCAAAAATTAAGTTGTTTCAGAAAAAGAATTGGGCAAATGGCATACAAGCAAAGTTTGTTTAACGTGTTTTGGTCTTATCAGGTGCCTCGTCATTGAAGAAGGACCAGCCCACGTTTACGCTGCGGCAGGTGGGTTACTTGTGTGAGCGCCTTCTCAAAGACCATGAAGAGAAAATCCGTGAGGAGTACGAGCAGATCCTCAACACAAAACTGGCAGGTAAAGGTGGTTTCTATGGTTCAGGTAATGATATGTATAAACCTATATCACTATGTATTAATCAAAACAAATTCATGTATCATGTTCTGTATCGAGCTGCATCTTTTTTTTAAATGTTCAAATTGATTAAATTACTCTAGTAAAATTTCAAATGGGGAAAATGAAAATGTGACAGTACAATTTACAGTCTTAAATCAATATATACAAGCTTTCATTATTAATTCAGTATATTTGTGAGCAATCAGAATATTTTTTTTCAAAATTGAAATCAAGTCCGTGTTAGGTTTTAGGCTTAAACATGTAGCATGTCTTGTGCCAGCTGAGGATTGAGTATCTTGTTGCTCACCCTTGTCTCTCTTTATTGCAGAACAATACGAGTCGTTTGTGAAATTCACACAAGATCAGATCATGCGGCGGTATGGAGCCAGGCCTGCCAGCTGTACGTATTTAGTGTTTGTTAAACTCCTTATTCATCTTCACTGACTGCCTCTGCGTGTTAAGACGTCACCCCCCCCACATGATATGCTCATTGCTTTTTAAGAGTTCTTGCTGTTGGCCCTGCAATGTACTTCTGTTTCATGAGGGGAAACGAGTCCTTGATTTTTATGGATTTCCTGAATGGCAGACTGGAATAGCAGGATTCCTCAGGCTTGAAAATTGAGCTGTTTAACCTCCCACACCTAAAGTTCTACAGGGGATGTCTAATGCTGTTTTTAGTTTTTAAAAAATTGCTTGTGATGACTATCAAACGGTGTCCTCAGTTTACACAACACTGACACAAGCAAATCAGCTGCATCAGTGGAATCACCATTTAGGGGAAAAGGAGTGGGTTTCAAATACAGGCTCGACTGACACTTGTCCTGACATGTTCTCTATTAACTGTGTTGTAGTGTCCTTTATCTCGCTTGGCTTCAGAACCTCAAAGGGCCCATATCATTAAAGAATCCCTAACTCTTTCAAAATAAGTTTCATGTATGGAAATGTTGGGTACAAAGCATAAAATTTACTCACCAGTCTTTGTACATGGGAATTAAGCTGCCAAAATCTCCAGCTTTGTAATTGCCACTGTGTAATGTCATGAGAAGTGATGCATTTGCACATTAGTTTATTCGGCATACCGCCATTTAGCTCTGCCCATTCACACAAAAGTTATAAGGGGTGTTTCAGCGTGATGATGATGGCTAAAATGATCGTAATTATTCTGCTCACCTATTACTCTGAACTGGCATAGAAATGGCAAAATCCTGTACACATCCTGTACTATTTAATAAAAGCTAAAGATATTGAACAGTAGCCAACTGGTCAGTTGTAAACATTCACCAGTTTGACAGTAATTAATTGAGGAAGTCACTTCTCATGTACTGTGAGGTCAAATCAAATGTCAGTTATGGAAAAAACACACTTTGTGGTGAGTGAAACATCTCTTTAGATTAAACCAGTTTATAGTGTGCAGGCTTAAAAGCATTTCCTTTTAACTAGACACAGTGTCTTTGTGAAGAAATGTGGTGTTACACGGAGGTTTTTCTATGCGTTTTGGCCTTTCGTCCACACGTAAACGGTGTTTTGGGTCAGTGAAAACGGAGATTTTTTGCGTTTATGTGTCGACAAGAAAAACGAAGATTTTGAAAAACGGACTGTTTCACGTCATACTGTGCGCCACTCATGATGTCTCAGTATGCGCCGTGTTGACGTTAGGTTTTCATCTACAATGCCCGACATTTACAAATTACTACTACTACTCTCAACTTTGTTATAAGTTTTGGCATGTTTCTACTAGGAATGTCGAATTAACGCGTTATTTTCGACCAATTAATCACAGAAAAACACGTTAAAAATAACGCTGATTAATCACACCATGCGACTTTAACCTGGTCCGGTGTTCTGTCGAAACATGCTACTGTGCCCTTCTGCGCAGTCTTGGGATTCTGAAGCTGGTTTATCTGTGGTATCTTGCGTTCGGGTCACTGGTTTACGGTGATTAATATCTTAAAAGCTCTTTTAATGAGTGTATGTCGCTACTCTGGGGTCTGCGTCTTAGCCGTCATTACATAAGCATTTTCCTCTAGGATCAATAAAGTTTTCTGACTCTAAAATGCCCTTTTCTGCAGCTTGCAGAATGTTATCCGAACCTAGGAAACATCCGCACTGTCCAGAATCACCACAAGCTGTGATCATGGCACGATTTAAAGTAGCCTGTGTCCTGCTTCACAGTAGCATTTCTGTGTTAGAAACTGATTGTATAAACTGGCTATATGCACCTCTAAATATCTCTCTATCTAGGCTCTTCTCATGTTAATATATTTTTCTCTGAGTATGCATATTTGCCTATTTCTCATAATTGGTGTTATAAACTATATAAACTTTAAGGTAACATTTTCGACAAGGCAACACTGCCCAGTGTCTCTGGTAATGACGTCCCGCTTCCAAGGCTTCTGATTGGTCACCAATGCTATACGGTTTTTGTTTATACCGCCACCTGCTGCCTTGGTGTGTTTTTGTCAGCGTTTTTTGAGAGTACCTGTGGACGGAGATATTTTTTAAAACGTACTCGTGTGGACGCGATTTTTAAAAAAAAAACGAAAACGGAAAATCTCCGTTTTCAGAAATACCTGTGTACGTGTGAACATGGCCATAGGGTAACTTTTTTTTTTCCATCCCCCAGATGTATCTTGAAGAACCTCATGGATGGGTACCAGCCAGCTCTTCTCGTCATGGTTGCTGCAGTACCACCCCT
>JBBPCX010067617.1:0-13061 GCA_037974365.1 Hydrocynus forskahlii | reverse complement strand
ATAGATAGATAGATAGATATAGATATACATATACAGGCCTGGATCATATTGAAATATATGAACTCATCAATCTTTCATCTTTTTCTGACAGACTGCAGCAACAAAGACATAAAGCAAAGCATCCCTGAATGCATCAGTAAGTTTGGATTGTTTATACAGAAATTATAGAACTACAGATCTTTAAATCATACACAAATGGAACCAGAGTTCTGTGGATTGATGTCTTTGAGGAACCCTATTTGGTTCCCTATGAAAAAGTAATTATTTCAATGTATTAAGTATGAATTAAAGATCTTTTCTTCCAAGACAAGAACCATTTGGGAACCTTTAGTTTTCAGAGTGTACAGTAGGCATGCATAATGCATAAAGCCAGTTTCTCCTTGTGTTGACAGCGGGGAAGCTTCAGTATGAAATAGACTCTGAGAAAAAGGAGCTTTCTGTAAGTGTTTCAGACATGTTGGAGGATAAAGACTACCAGCTAAGGCTCTGTCACAAACACTACATTTGCACAGGCACTGGAGCTCAAACACTGGTGAGTCATTCTATCCAGTGGTACAAAGGTACCAAATAATTGATTATTGACCTAACAACCATTAGGCTTCAACAAGACCTAGGAATTAAAAGCAGCTCAGATGCTGGATAGCTCTGCTGAAAATAGCAAGCTAATACAATAAATGGACCAACATGGAGTCTGATGGATTGATGGATGGATGGATGGATAGGTAGATTTGTGCTCAATTTGTTTTTATATTAATAGATTTGAGTTCTTTCAAATTGTTCTGAATTTAAGGGTTTAACTTAAGTGAGAACTGTTAACGTTTTGCCACAGTTCTCAGAAGACACATTTCCCTAAATGTCTTAGAACTAATTAGAGCACAGTACATTTCACAGACCTGATACAGGTCTATTTCAAGTCTCTAGTCAAGAATATATTGCTAGTAACCTGAGTCTGCTGTGCATGAAGTGTTACTTTCTTAGTATTTTTTGGTTTTAATATAGAGCTATTATGTATTTTCTGAAATTTTACTCACTTGATTTTGTTCATGCCATCAGCAGATTGTTAAAATCTAAACAGTTGTCTTTACAGCTGATTTCCAAAATAATATCTCTAGGTGTTGTGAATTTTTTTGCAGTGTTGACCTGAATTTTGCTATGCAAAACTGATGCACACTGCAATCAATCAATCAATCAATCAACCAATCAATCAATCAATCAATAAACAGATAAATAACTCTAAGAAAAGCTAAAGAAAACATATTTAAAATGGGACCCCAATGCTTATATTAAGCAAACCACATCTGCAATTTTGCTTTTACCAATTTTTCTTGGTTAAAGCAAAATAAGCCAAAATATCTAGGACATGAAAAGGTGTATTGCCTTTACATGAGATCATTTTAGTGAGCAAACATTCTGCAAACGCAGGCAATCAAGCTTGTGTATGTTTTACGATCTGTGTCGGGAACACAAAGTAGGACAGAAACTAGGTCACGTGACTTCCAATCAAACTGGTCTATCAGTTCTGTTTCCTGTTGCAGTTGAAAAAGGAGAATCCCTTGAAGAAAGCCACCCTGAAGTATTCCAAACCTGTGCCTTGTTTGTGCATTGAGGTAAACAAAGGTTATCTAGGACATACAGTGCAAATGTTTGGCTTTTGACCCACTTATTGTTGAAACAGCATCAACAGCAATTCAGAATGACATAAAAGTTCTTTGGCTTTAATGGGACTGTGTTTTTTTGTTGTTGTAGGGCTGGTCAGTCATGACCGACGCACCTCGGGTTCAAGTCTGCCCTTTCAAAGACCGTATGTATACATGTTTCTTCCTGAAGGAGTTTAATGAAGAGCTGTTAATGAAGAGCTGTTAACTAGAAATCTCTGCTGCTCCTCAGGTGTTGAGGAGCTGTGGTCTGGAATAACCTTTGACCCTGTGGAGGAGAAACTTTCATGGGAAGCAGCATGCCAGGTCGATGCTGTCGTTTCACTGTGTGAGCTACAAGATGGAGACGCGTGCCAAGATCTTGCCAATTCTTCTCAGAAGTACGCCAAAAAAAAAGTAAGCAATTAAAAAAAAATGGTATTTATAGGTATTTTCTACATGCTCACGTTGCATTCAAACGATTTTATTAAATCTCAGACTAAACCAAACCCTAACCCTTAACTTTAAGCCAAATTTTAAACTTAAATTTAACCATAATGTTGTTGATAATCCACTTATTTTCAACAGATAATTGGTGAGCAATTGAAGTACCTGTAGGATAATCGACAGGGCCCTCTCAAAATAAAGTGTGACTCAAATAAGGACAGAACACCACCTATAACTTTGAATTTGTTTCCATCCTCAAAATCAATTCCAGGTGACATATTCTGCAGTGGATCCACATCCTCGGCTTTGCATGAAGGTAAATGCTATAGCTTTATCTTGATGACTTTGAACATTTCCGCACCGCTAATGCTAATGTCATCATGCATATTATCATCTCAGCCACAGGCTTTGGAAAATGCTCCCACTCATTATTTAAACAACATGTGCTTTGATTGTTTTGTCTTTAGTTCATCACAGAAACTGGAGCCTGGGTTAAGTGCCCATTTTCAGAAGGGAATTTCCCAGGTAATTTTGTCTTTATTGTACTAAACTTTCCAAACCACAACCACTGGGTGGCCCAAAGATAGCAGTGAACTGAAAGTATGACTCTCATGATTCTTTCTGGAGAGTCCAGTGGTGGCTTGCATAAAACACCTTGGGTTAAAAAAATGAAGTAATGTAAAAGCTGTAAACTTAAACTTGTGGTCTAATGTTAACCCCATTTTGTAATACTTTCCACTTATAAAAGGGGGAAATTGGTCACATTCTGCTTCATGAAACTAGCCAACCTAAGGATCTGAACCACAGTAAGATTCCATTAAAGGGTAAAATTTGTCATGTCTGTCATCTTGCTTTGATCTCCTAAGATCTCCTGGCTTTGATCGTCTCAGTGTGATTGCTTCCCACACAACATTGTGGCAGAACCTTGCAAGCTTTGAAGCAAAAATTACACATGAAAAATACACTGTGTCCCAATGTTTGTTGACACATACCCATCTAACATAAAGGATATGGGACTAGACAAGATGATTAGTTCCGAAACTAAAAACAGGACTTCAGCTCACCCCAAAAGTACTGGATTGAGCTTTATCACTCCAGAAAACACATTTCAATTGCTTTACAACCTGATGCAGCCTTGACAGTGCTGGGTGTTGCAGGCTTAGAAAAAGAAGCCCAAATGGATAACACTCCCTGTCATCACAGCACATTTAATATGAAATCACAGATAGACTGTGTGAATCTGCCAGTTAAAATGACCTGTTGCTGGTGCTGTTGTATGTAGGTCCACAGGAGTTAAAAAAATAATCAGCTTTTAGATATCTGTAAACAGCTTGTAAAATAAAGTGGATCCCAAAGATTAAAAGAAAGCTACAAGCCCATTTATAACAAGAAATTCTGTAGGTTGTTAAGTAGGACTGTAACTTTATATCTGAATGTAACAACATCATTAAAAAGAATTTAGTTTTTGTGATGTACAGTATGTTTAATATTGCCTGTACAGTATTATGCAAAAGCTTTGAGCCACCCCTCATTTTGAAATTACTTCCGTCTTTGTTTTGCAAGTGCTGATTTGCTAGTATGAGGTAAAACAGTTTAGTTGTGCTTTCATCTTCTTCAGTGTTTTCCCTTCCCAGTCCTGAAATACATCCAGTCTTGCATTATTTATTGTTTTTTTCTGCCCTAACATGTTCGATTGCTGAGTTGAATCAGATACAGAGGAACAGGGAAAACATTTAACTATGCAGTGATGTGGAGTCTGTTGTAGTGAAGCATTGTCTTACATTATGTTAGTAAACATTACAAGGCCACTGGTTTTCAACTGTGTCCATTAGGGAAAGCATGACAAATATACCATTCATAGTTTGACCTCATTACTCTTTCTCCATCAGCATTCAATGGGTCTTAAATGAGTCTCTATTCTGTGCCTATTAGCCTGGGATCTAGACGTGAGCACAGAAGAAGGTCACTCACAGGTGCTTGTGAAGTCACGGGTCAAAGTCAGCCTCTCTCTGAGCAAGTGTGCTAAGACTGTTACCACTGAGTGTGAAGACACACACACCAACTTAGTTAAAGTGGTAAGTATGATTGACCTGTAATTCCTAATTTTCCTGTAATTGGATATAATCTTTAAAAGAACACCAATGGTGTTTACGTACCAAATGCCATTTCCAAACTTCATTAGTATTAAACAGATTGGCTGCTCTATATTATGCTTTATATAAAATGCAGTCCATGCTGAACACTCCCTATAGCTTCAGTGTGCATGTACAAGGGCTTTTGTGACAACACAAAAATAATGAATTCAAAATGTGCTGTATTTCAGCTTAATTTCCATATATCAATATAATGGACTGAGGAAAGCTGAGGAATGCTGTTTTTAAACTTTAGCAATGTTTACTTACTATATCAAATCAGCCAAGACATGTACACAAGCTGGTATTCCCAAATATGACAATTCCCTAAGTGGACAGGACTGACAATGAATCAACATTTCAGTGCATTTATGATGGTCATTTTCATAAAAAAATGATTCTAGATTTGAAGCCCCACTTTTGTTTGACAAAACAAACCATGAAATGACACTAATAAATTGCACCATCTTAAGAGCTGAATGTGGTTTGAATGGTTTTTCATAATGTTTTTTACAGAAAAGATTTGAGTGACAATTGACTTCCAAGGTTTGCTCTTGGTAGCCTTGTAGCAAACAGTGTTAAACTAAAGAAGCAAAATTTGGCCTCCAAACATGTCTTTGCTAATTGTCTACATCTGTTGTTAGTCCAGGATTTGATTTTCATTGAACTGTCCCTTTAAGTTGTGGTTTTAGACTATCATATATATATTTCTGGATATCTCTTTCCAAAGCTGAAGAATAGTCAAAAGTCAGTTATTCTGCTTAGAGAGTTACAGACCAACATATGATAAAGGCAGCACACACATTGATTATCATCAGTGAATATTTTGTCTCTATAGTTAAAGTATGAACAGAAAACACAATAAAGAATGTTTATATTCTTGCAGACCAACATCCAAAGCTTAGTAGACTCACACATGTATTAGTGATGAGGTCATACTGGGAAGCAAAAGATGACAGTGGCATACCAGAAATTTGTCATCTAATCGTCACTCTGAATGGTCTCTTTTATTTTTTTTGACGCTGTGGATGATGACATGCTCTGCTTCTCAGCATGAAACTGTAGGGCAGTAAAATGTAGCCTTTATTAAAACATCCCCATTGTTAGTCAGTCTGTTGGCACTTATCATCTTGAAATTACAGTTCATTCACAAGCACAAGATAACAGGAAGTGAGTCATGTGGAGTGACTGTACAGTTTTCACTGTAAAGTGACCTCATCCCCAAATAAATCCTAAAACTTCTTGGGCAAAAACATTTATAGTGTTTTGCAAGGGTTTAGATGAACCTTTTAGAAACGTTAAGCATTTAAAATAATTATCTCCCTTTTTTTTAGCACAATCTCCACGTTTGCAGCACATGTTTGACTCAGCATGGACAGTGACTGATATGTTTCTTTTTTCTTGTTCATTGAAAAGAACGGAAAATAAGCTGACTGGAAACACATTTATAATAGAAGCCAATGGGCAGATGCTGAAGCAACTTTGGCTTTTATAATTGACCATATACCATTGATGGAATTTAGGTTTAAATGTGCTGAAATATCTCATTAAGATTTAATTGCCACTTGTTTAATGTAGCCTCTGTTTCTGCAGGAGAAGTTTAGGACTGTTCTGCCAGGTTTGACCATGGATCTCTGTGAGCCAAGTAACTGCATCAAGGTAAAAGAGAAGAAATGTTGCTCATGCATCTACTTTCGCAATATTAGAAGGAGAATCTTGAAGCCATGTGTTTTTCAATCTAATCTCCATCTCTGGCCTGATAGAAGTGATACAGGGGTGTGACGAGATGCTCAGCTCAGCTCACGAGACGATACATGATATTAGGTTTATGAGAATGAGACGAGATGAGATTTTAACAAGATTTTTCAGATAACAAAGATGAAATAGATGACTGGAAAAAGTTAAAAACACAAAACAATGCATGTGCATTTTGAAATTGTGTAACTGATCACAGGAGTTTTACTTTTAATTATTCATTATTAAGCTTGAATTAAAATATGCAGTATGCAGTAGGAACTGGACAGAACCATATGCATGCCCTGCAAGTTTTAACTGTGAGTGTGTAACTCAAATGACTGTCTGCCCTTGTATGATTCTCAACAGATTCATCCAACCTTATAACTGTGCATGAACTAACTTGTTAAAGCTGCGTGTGACCTTATAACTGAACTCCCTTTCACAAGTTGAACACAAAAAATAAAAACAATATGATTAACAAAAATAAGTAAAACTTTCCTTGGTCTATTTTAAGTGAAAATAAGTGCAAACCATAAATCAAAGTAGTACACTGTCAACGCTCAAGGTGCAAAGTGGCTACCTGTTAGATTATTAACGGTGAAAATATTGCCAGACAAATGTGTTTACAGTGCTGGGAGCGTTTTCTTGGAGACCCCCCACCAGTGTGTGTCCCCTACATCAAAAATGCTTCCGACAAACACTTTTAAAAATAATTAGTTAACCCCCCCCCACACACACACACACACAAGAAAGATCTCTGATTGTCATGGACAGTTAAATAATTTAGACCCATTTAACTGTACCTGGAAGACAGAAATAATTTATAATAGTCAAAGGGCAGAGGTCAAAGTAGCTTCTACTAAAAGTTTTTTAAACTGACTACTAAAATAAGTAGTTTTAGAGTTTTGGTCAAAAGGCTGGAATATTCCTTTAAGCAATGCCTCAGTGATGATGCTAATGAAGTCTTCTGCTCTCACTCAGGCAAAGCGGACAGATGTGAAATATGGAGTGACAACTCTCCACTGCCAGCCCCCATGCCGTGAGTTCTATTCCAGCATCCTCAAGTCAGGACTTGATTTTTTTATTCCGTGACAGGAGTTCACATTATAACTAAAGACTTTGACACTGTGTTTTCCTGAGACTCTGCTATTGTGTTTTCTTTTTGTGCTGCATAAAAACCACCTCCGTTTAAAGTTCCTGTTGCACCAAACATCTTCTGGCAGGTGTAACTTGTCACTTTTAGTACTGCTTGTGGTTGTTTGACTGAGCAAGACATGGCTTGCCAAATATCACTTCTTTTGACTATGTGAAATCATCAAAAGACATTTCAAAGTGCTCTTTTTGCCAGGGGCAAAAATGTTTTCAAATCCCACCTCGCCCAGTGCTCACACAATTAACACATAAAGGTTTTGACTGAACATCTGATTTACTTCCTTCCAAATAAATGTAAACAAAACCATTCAAAGAACTTGTTGTGCGGCTGAGTTCACGTGTTTTCCTTCTCTCTTTACAGTGTTGGTTGCCTCGGCACGCAGTAACAAGGAATGGCAACTCTTACATGTTGTGGTTCCAGCATTGGCACTGACTACAGCTGTAGTTGTGGTCGTGTTTGTGACAGGTATTACAATGACGGGTAAGCTGTTTTGCATGTCCATACAATCTTAAAATTAAAGGTTCCTAAAGGACTCTTAGGGTAAAAAATATACAGAGCCAGTGAAGGGAAATAAATATTTAGACACTTTTGCTATTGTTATTCAAAATATTTTCAGTGCACTTTGAATTCCCTCAAAAACAGTATTTTAATTATGAATGTCTCGAATGTTATATTTTTATCAATTTTTGGGGGATACTATAACTTGGGAATCCCCTTGAATGGCAAAAGCTGCAGATCCCTAATAAACACCATAAATGCCCCTGTCAATCCTACTGATCTGATAATATGCAAGTAGATGGAAAGTAGATGGATCGGCCTCTAACCACCCCTAGACAGGCACAGCAAACCAGATTTTCCAGCGCTTTCTTAGACTAATGAAGGTAAGAGAGAATCCAGCACTCACTCGAAAAGAATTACAGGGTAACCTGAAAACAGCGGGAACAACAGTTAAACAGAGAATGATCGCAGCAGTAAACTGCATTACAAATATCAAAATTTGTACACAAGCATTTAGACAAAAGCATATCTCTTTTAGAATGATGCACTCTGGTCAGATAAAAAAACAAACAAAAATACCCCCAAAACTCTCTGGCAATAATCCAGCACATCATGTTTAGAGAAAAGTTGCTCATATGAACCCAAGGACACCAAACCCTCAGTAAAGTATGAAGGTGGGAGCATCATGATTAGGGTGACCAGATTCGAGGAGGGGCGTTAATTTGTATAACACCCCCCCCACGCTCACTTATCTCTCGGATCCACTGGCGCAAGTAGAAGTGAATAGTTGTGTAGGACAGTAACTAGTTTATGAGAGATGCCCATGATGTGACAAATGTTTAGGCAGCTCAAAATCCCAGACAATTCTAAAACCCCGGTCAGTCTCCAGGTCTCAAAAAGAGGACGTGTCTGGGGAAAAGAGGACGTCTGGTCACCCTAATCATGATATGGTCTGCCTCTCTTCACACTGCACTCTCAAACCGGTAATTGCCTATAACGGCTTTGCAAAAAGACAATTTGTGTTCAAAATATTTTTCTCTGTCTATTTTGGTTTGTAAACATATGTTTGTTAATGCTTATAAATATGCACTTTTGTGAATGTATAAGTGCATACCATAAATGCAATATGTGGGTAAAATAGAATTTTTATAAATGCACTGAAAGTATATTAAATTATAACAGCAACAGTGTCTGTATACTTTTTTCCAGAACCAGAGTAGGACATTGACCTTAAGTGGAAATTCTTCAAACTTGAAAGCGTCCTTCATACATCTCATTTGCAAATATGGTTCTATTCACTTCAAGGTTCTTTATTGAATCCAAAGTGATGTAAAGTGCTATTGCTCCAAAGACCCCAGTCATAGCCCGTTTTCCTTGTATTTTTAATGGTGTACATGAGACATGATGTGTTAATGCAAAAAAGTGTGGCAACACTGGATAACAGGAAACACAGATAACGAAAGTGCAGTATGTTTAGGAAACATTTCAAGATAAGTTTCATCTGACTGTGACTACATGCAACCTGGTGGTGAAATCTGTTTTTTTTTTCACTTTCACATCTGATCCCTCTATCTTCTTTGATGGTAAACAACAACCTGGTTGCTAAGACATGCACACGGGCCAATATCAAGTAATTTGGATCTCCTATCAATCAGTATTCCAGCATAGTCTTTGAAGCAAATCAACATGCATGTGGGAAAACAAATTTGCTTTGAATACTACATGTTTCATGTTTTTCCTTTCACATATACTTTCAGTTTTCCAGATTAAACGGATAATGAAGACTCGGGGAAGTGTTCGCTTGCCAAGACCTCACACAGGTGAGCAAAAGTTTATTTTATTGTACAAAACCAGTCTGTTACTACAACACCACTGTATTCTTTTATTAAAGGCAGATTATGTGATATGATATTTATGATTATTGTGACAGGTTATATGACATTACCGATGCTTTTCTTAGCATGCTGTGGAAATTATACCATAAGTTCCATTCCAAAACAACATTGTCATTTTTAGGTGATTAATTCAATTTAGTTTTATGCTGTGTGTTTTTCATAGTTTTTTAATGTGACCACACTGTTTATTTTTTTATCTTTTCTAACATATCAAAACCAAAAAATGTTTATGTATATCTTTTATATAGAAATGTTACAATTTTGCTTTATTGCCCATCTGCATTTCCATATTCAACACATTCTGCTCCCTTTAGGGTCTGTAAGATGTATGAAATTTAGCAATCCCTTGATAGAGGACCCCTGGGGCTGTTTGTCAACCAAAGACATCCAGTCAACAGTAGTCTTTTGATGAGGGGATAGAAGATGACAAACATAAAGTGGAAAAATATATTTAATAAATCTTAATAAGCTATAACAACAAGGTAGCACAGTATAAGAGACTGTAATCACATATCATATTAATAATTGCTGTTATTCAGTGAAAAGTTATACAGTGTGGAATGAACAATTATAACCTGGACAATTAAAAGTGTTTATTCAAATTTTCTTTTTTTGTGGAAACACCAAAAAGATATTATAATATATTACACTATAATGTATTTCTATTTCTATCATTTTTTTAAATCATTTTGCTATAATTTTTCTGTAATACATTATCTGCCTGAGGTTTTGTCACTACATCAAAAATTAATGCATCCTGGAGGTTCATTTTATAATGTGAAATTATTATTATTTCTCCATTTCTCAGTGTTGTACAGGTTTCTCAAACAGAGGATTCATCTACAGTGTTGTTCTTTAGTTAAGATGTATCTCGAGCTTCCTAAACTGACTGTTAGGACGGTTTTATATGTAACGTTAGAAAATGATTAAAAACAGTAATGCCACATTTTCTAACTGTAGTGTTTTCTGATAAGGTGGCCAGTAAATGTGTGTGAGTGTGTGTTTGTGTGTGTCCGTGTGTGTGTGTGTGTTTGTGTGTATGTGTGTGTTTGTGTGTGTGCGTGTGTAATTGTTGTATGTTTGTCTTAATAAAAAATACATTTTCATGATCAAGCCAATGATTCATACAACTAGCATGAAATGTACTGATTCTTGTTCAAACTAACAATCTAAAATGCATTGATATGCTTTTCAGCATCATTCTCTTCGACGACTGAGGGGTCAAACTCAGCAACTCAGCCTGCTTACAAATCCGTCCTTTTTGACATATGCAGCTCTGGAACCTCTCCGTTAAAACACAGTGAGACGTCCAATCTACTGAATGACTCCACAAAGCTTTTGGAACCATAAGTCTGAAGTTGGCTCAAGATGTTTTTTTTTTACCTTTGTTTTTAATCAATTTACTTAACTGATGTCCTCTATGGCAAGCGCACTGAAAAACAGTGATGCATTTAGTTCATTCGCATAAAATATATTACATCTGTACAATCATTGCCAAAAGAAAGTGAACCTAAATGCAAAACTGTTTGTTAAATACTATTATCCACTGTTATATGCCAACTAGCCACTAGGTACACCAACCTTGCCTTTACACTCATTGTCCATCTCTTCAATTCCACTGACCACATAGATGCACTTTGTATTATACAATTACAGACTGTAGCTGTACCGTCTGCTTCTTGGCATCTTTTTCCATTTTTCAATGGTCAGGACTGTGACCAGTTCAGTGGTGGTCCTGAGGGGAAATGATAATTGATGACAGAAGGACTGCATTATGTAACTGTAAACTATGTAGTAAGGGGGCTGAAAAAAGGACAGTGAGAGTAGATTTAGGTATCTTTTTCAGTGTGTGTTTCATGAACACCTTTCTGAGCTGTCCACTGCCATGTATTAAAAGACTGCTGAAAAAACATTTCTGTTTTAAATGTGGGTAGCATAGAAAGCACTTATTTATATAATATGTGTTTTTGAGTGTATGTTGAAGTATCTTCATTTTATTGTTATACATGTTGAGTTTTGTCTATATAGTCATATGAATGTGCTAAAAGGTCATTTGTAAATATGCAGTGCATTTTTGTATGAGAAAGTTCTCAATAAAGCAGTACCTCTTGGCTTGACTCTTAATTTCCTTCTTTTTGACAGACACTACGTGCTTATTTACCTGCCTATTTTCTGAAACACAGCTTTACTGTGCTACAACTAGCACAGCTAGAGGCCGTCCTTTTCCTTTGTTTTGTATGTGAACTCTTATTGTGAAATCCCGAGCACACCAGTCTTTTTCAGTTTCCATTGGTTCAGGGACTTTTAGGTTTTGTATTTAGTTCGTTTTGTGTAGGACCTTAGTTGTTGATCCACGGTCATGCAAGTTAAGTTTGTATATTTTCCTATCTCCTTTTGGTTAGAGCTTTGTGTTTTGTTTATGGCCAGTGTGCCAGATTGCTTTGTTTAAATAAAGAATTGAAAGATGGAAGTCTGCCTACGCGCCTGCCCTCATTTGGGAGTTATGGGGACCCGTGATAGACATATTATGAAAAACTCACTTTTTGCATCCTTTTGTATTTCCATTTGGGTCTCTACTGCTCCTATAAACACTCCAAGCGTGAAAAAAACCCATCCATCCGATTTCTGAGAGTCAATTGAAAGATTTTGGTGTCAGGAATCATATGCTTCTATGAGCCGTTTGGATGGCTCCCATGTCCTGATGTCAGGCTAAGGAAATTTGCATAGAACCACCCCTCACCTGTTGAGCCCCCACCCACTAGATTAGTTGAAGATCCGCCATTTTTGTCTGCTGGTTTTACAAGCACGCATAAGACACCAAGCGCTATGGCTACAGGCAAAGGCAAGTCACACATGAAGTGTTGTGTTCAGTGCTGGACTGCCATTGGGCATACCGGGTATTTGCCCGGTGGGCCGATGGTAAATTTGGGCCGGTCAGGTAAATTTTGGCCAGCGCGGAATCCCGTCAGCACCCACGCCCCTTCCCCCTGCCCCCCGAGGTATAACAGCAAGAGGGGCCTCAGTAGGTGGGGGATCCCGTCAGCACCCCCAATACCCCCGCCCCCGGGAAAGCACGATATTGAGGGGGACGCCGGCGCATATTCTCGTCTGCACCGCTCCCTCCCCAGGTGGGCCGGGCTCAAAATGCCCCGTAAGATTTTTTGTCCCAGTCCAGCCCTGGTTATGTTCATCTTGCTCTGGGTCCGACTCAGGGTAAGACATATAGGGCTGGATAGCGTCTCTGTTTTCTGCCATTTTCATGTGTGGTAAACGTGCAGCGTAAGAATGGGATGGGTGGGGCGTGGCCAGCAACAGCTTATTTGCATAAAAGTAACAGAGCCTTTAAACTCCTTTTGAAAGGGACTGAAACTGCCAAGAAGAGAGCAGGTGAGATCTCTTTATGTGAGAGTAATTTTTGCAAAGAACTTCATGAACATGTTTTGTAGCCCATAGACCTATTATAACTTGTTTCAAAAGTGTCATAATATGTCCCCTTTAAAAAGCATGTTGGTTACTGTTCTCTTTGTTTATGAGTACGTCAGGGGTGTGTCTACGGGGGGGCCGG
>JBBPCX010067616.1:0-13062 GCA_037974365.1 Hydrocynus forskahlii | reverse complement strand
ACATAATCAAAGAAAAATGCGAATATATGCTTCCGTTTTCTAGTACTTGAGTCAAATATTACTCGAGGTGCAAATATTAAGACTTTCTGCAAAACAATGGAACAAAAGCTTGTGATGCCGATTCCCAATTAAGTGATTAGGAGTGTTTCTTTTTGGTTTCTTAGAGGCAAAATAGAGATCATCTTCGTAAACAAACTGAATAATTATAAAAAATGAACAAAAGTTGGACAAAAAGTTGGACACATGAATGTAAACCAAGACAATGGACCTTAAGGTGTAAATGTAAGAAAAATATAGGAGATGGTTCTTGAAACAGTATTCATTTGTGGGACTTTAAAACATGTGTGTGTTATTCTGCTTTCTTAGTGTCTTCGTCTCGTCTTCTTTGGCTGCTCAGACGTGGGCTCTCCACTGGGGTCCAGGTCGAAGTGAGGAGCGAAACTTCTCAGTGTGGCTCTGTTGAGGCTCTCAGTAATGTGGAGCTGTCCATCAGGCAGCACTTCCGTTCTCAGAGAGGGACAGCGGAGCGCCTCCCACAGACGCTGCCTGATCCTGCGGCCCAGTGCCAGACTGCAGGGACGGGTCTGTCCAGGGGGGGTTCCTGAGCGCGGAGCCCACCACAGAGTGAGAAACACTCTGGTACTCCTTAATGATGTGACCATGGGACAGCAAGTGGGCCTCTTTGATCAGACGTCCTCTAGTGCAGGCCTCCTCTGGGACTGAGGCAGGAGCAGCGGCTGGGAACGGGTGGAGGTCTGGAATAGGGATGTGACTTTTTGGCAAACACTATTCGGAAATCGATGAGAACTATTCGAATATTATTCGAAAATTGACCTAACCCCCGCTTTTTAAATTTTTGTTTGAATTTTTTTTATTTGTGCATGGCTTTCTTTCCTTCCGAACCTTGCAAATCACAGTACAGTAAATGAACATCTTCACTGAGCAGCTCACCTATGAGACGGCCTCACCCCCCGGAACCACGGCCGAGCTGGTAAAGAAAGTCCAGGCCGTTATAGTTCACGATCGATCGCCTCCCCATAGTCAGTTAGATGCCAGCCCGGTAGATCCGCTCTGACGCCGGCCCTGCGCCACACAGTAAAGTTCAGTTTTCTTCTTCTGTTATTTTGGAGTAGCCTATAGGCTAAGTAAGCCTAGTCTACTGTGCCTGTAGGGAGTTTGACTGTTAGCGATACCTTCAGGCTGAATTAATACATGAAATATTGGTTAGGAAACGTCTTCATTTCTGTTCTGTGTTTTTTTCTGAATCCCTTAAGTGAGATATGGCTAAAACGTTATTCGAAATAACTATTCGATATTCGAACGTGTATCGAATATTCGACTATTTGAAAATCATGTCTCATCCCTACTTAAAATGTGCAGCAGAGCTAACCTGCAGACGCCACTATACCAATTTAGCAATAGCCAGTGTAGCCTTAAAACAATCTGGTATGTATCGTCTAAAGTACAACCAAAGTTTGTTTCTCTTCATTCAACAACCAACCAAACAACTGTTTATCAAGAAACAAGCAAATTATTTCCAGCGGCTAAACTGGATATAGCAACATTAGCATCAGCTTAGCCCTGTTAAACTCCTTGATATTTTTCAGCCCTCCATTTGAAATATAAACAGCCCCACTTGGCCTCATAATTTGATTAATATAAATTAGCAATTCTCACAACTACTCATTTATGTAAAGTACCAGTAATTAATTTTAACCAATACACAATTAACCTACTAACCAACTTGTTGTGAACCACAGAATAAACACAGCAAAGACCTTACACAACAAACTCACAGCATTAAGTGAATGCTGCAAATGGTAGTATCTAACTGTGCTTCTTACTTATTTTACTGCTTTTCATGCCCTTTGCAAAAATGTTTTATACCTACATAGTGGCAATAAGCAGCATTTCTAGAACACCCCAGTGTATTGGAGTATATACACCACAGGGTATTAGAATAATTTTAAATGTATTGAATATTTAACATAGGTAAAAGTGTCTAGGCAAAGTAAACACACACAAACACAATTACAATTACAGACTGAGTCTGTTTCTCTGCATCTTTTGTTAGTCCCCTTTACCCAGCAGATCAATGGTTTGGACCCCATCGTTGGCAATGACTAGTGGGTTTCTTAGATTATGAATAGTAGTTATCTGATTACATATCCAGTAGGACGCTGTATGAGCCAAGGAGACTTTTCAGACATTTCAGACTTTCAGAAGTTTCTTTATTTCCACGTGACAGCAATGGTGGTATTTAAAGTCAGTCCGGCTGTTTGTTTGTGCATGTGGTCAACAGCAGTAAATTGCAAGAAAATACAATATGTGCAAAACACAAAAAGATTAATGTATGACAAATAACAAAATGCATGTATGATTAATGTATGAAAGTAACAAAATCCAAAATCAAATGCATTTAATGTTCAATAGATATTACTACAGCAGTTATGTCACTACAGTGAGCTCCAAAGGCCCTCATTGAGGAGCACAGAAAATACAAGACAAAACCTTGTCTCTGTGTAAAGCGAATTTCTTCTCTTGATCAAAGGCTGGTTAGCTTAAATGAACAAGTTGGGACAAGGAAAAGGGGTAAAACACAAAAGGCTCACAATATGAGATCATTTTGGCTTTGGAAGAACCTGGGGAGTGAAAACCGAGAGCCTTGAAAACTCAATAAAGCATAAGGACCCTGAGTAATGAAATAACAAAATAATTTTTTAAATCAGCACAATGGGATACAAACTAATGTAAAATGCTGCAAAATACTAAATCACTTCGCATTTCAGTTGAGGTAGAAGGTGCTTAAGCTTAATTATAGTGATGTGATTAAAGAGCCCATGTCATGGAAAAGCAGGTTTTCCATTCTATTTTTGAAATAGTCTGCTGTTTTCAATTTTTGTGGGTTCACAAACTACAATGAAGTTCCCTTATTTTGCCAGTTCAGCCTACAGCATCTCAGCTGTATCAAAGTTATACAGTGTGTTTCACCCTGGTGCTGTTTTAATAAAGCAAAATACAAGACAGCTAATCAGAATAGGGTACTCAAGAAAAAAAATCAAAATACAAAAGAAATTTGGAATCTGGGCCCAACAAATCACATGGTCACTTAAAGGGCCAATATCCTAGATTTTCTTGAAATTTTACTTTAGTCTTTGAGGTCTGCTTATGTTTCATTGTGGTATTACGTGCCAAAAAACAGTAATTAAATGACCAATATTTTTTTTTTATCCTTTAGAATTAAACAGGCCAGTTTTGCTACTGTGCCTTTAGTACTGTTCAGTGTTAAATGACCTCTACTCTGCAATGTATCTTGTGAGCCAGGTTGAGCTCCTGTAGTCTATTTTGTTGGTGTTTTGAGATTTTAAGTAAAAATAGTGATTTGTAAACAGGCTTTTTAGTTTTTGTTTAGTTTAATGAGCGTATGGACTAGAGGGTGAATAGTGCATTTGAACCAGTGCTTATATACTACAACAAACTTGTTTATTTAAAAAACTTATTTAAAAATGGCTTTTCAAGATCTATACTTTTTAATGTCCTTTTATGGACTGCTGTTTGTTAGTTTAAAGCATAATCCTAGGGAAAAACTACTTCCCGAACCATTACACAACTGAAGGCTGTATCTTGGAATACATCTGAGAAACGCAGCAGACATTCCATTTTCAAGGATGCTACAGGAAAAAAAAAAAAAAACACTGGCCAGTAAAATATACTGTATGCTATTATTCAGTTGGGGTGTGCTTCTCTTCCACATAAAGCCTCAATTTCACTTGCTTCTGTAACTTTGCACCAATTTGCCCCATAGATGCGTGTTCTGCACCAACGCAACCTGAATGAGAGCGACGTGAAATTAGCTGCAGTGGAAGTGCACCTATAACTCTTTTTTACAGTAATCTGACAATGTAGACCATTTCAAGTAACAGCTTGTAACACAAACGAGGGGCCTTTGTAATAAAATGCTAGTGGGGGATCCACCCACCCACCAAATCTGCGACTTGGTGGGTGGGTTTTGGAATGCAGCTACTGCAAATGTAATATCAGACTTCTGTCTCGACAGGTAAATCTTCATTTTCTTGTGTATCAAGTGCAAGAGGAAACAATAGTTTTTAATAAGGACCATTAGTAAGTCATTAAATGTGCAAAATGGCCAGCAACCATGTCTAAAACAACACTGCTGAACACAAAGTGGAATTAGTATGCCCTTGTCCAGAACGACTTACAATCATTAGTTACAGGGACAGTCCCACTGGAGACACTGAGGGTTAAATGTCTTGCTCAGGGACACAAAGCCTACCTACTAGGCTACTACCACCCCCAATTCATATTAAAGGTTTTCCCAATGTAATGTCCTGGATCCAATATACAGTGTAAATTTCTATATGGTGAAACATTACTATGTGTTTTATGGCCAAAAAGTCTCTTCTAAGTGATCATTATCTGTTTACAACTGCCATGATGATGCTAATTCCTACTAGCACCTGTATGAAATGTGCAATGCAGCATCGGCAGCTCGACCTTAAAACATTCCAACAGTCTTGCAGGCAACATGTTTTTAACTTTACACGATGTAATTCTACAGTAAAATTAAGGCTTGACAAAATACATCCAAGGGATTATTACAGATGAATTACCTTAGAATTAAACTCATGTACCATTTCCTTGGACACATTAGGAGAAACACCCTTCTGTGTTTCATACGTTTGATTTTTAAAACGGCATTCTTTCTTTTGGGCAAGACTAAGATTCTCATTCTATAGTTTTCAAATGTTTTTGGCAAATGTAAACATAAGTTTGATTTGGTTTGACAGAAATATGGTGCTGTATCCCTGAACAGAGGATAGAAAAAGATGAAATTCAAGTGCATCATCATAGTTTTATAAAAAAACAAGCGTTTCCCAATTTAAGCAATCGACTTCCTGAAGTATTTTTCAAGCCCTAAAAATCAAATGCATCTATTCGGGCTTGACAGTACTTCTTGTCAGTTTATGCGGGGTTATGGAAATGTTTGACTGCTTTATTCTTTGTTTCTCTTGCTTTAAACTGTACTTTAAAAATACCATGTTTAAAGTTGTTTTCATTTTTTTTTTAGCTGATCCATGATATAAACTGTTGCTCAGAAACTGAGGACCCCATCAAACCACAAAAAAGAATGAACAGTTACACCCTTGCACAGTACAGAAACATTACAGTAAAAAAAAAGTGTACTTTTGCTGCCTGCTATCACTTTACAGCTCCTCATCTATGCTGTCCTCCCATCCTGGTGTGTCTACGTCAGGAACGGCAGAAACAGCAGAGACGTCAGAAACGGTCATGTCATTACCGCTGGTAACAGGGAACAGCTCTGTGGTGCTGAGAGTGGACACTGGCATCAGACTCTCGAATGCAGGCAGGTTCAGAGAGGTACTTTGGAAGACATCAGATGTGGGATAGAGCACACCGCTGTCATCCTCCATCTTGGAGCTTGGGTCCTCCATGGACACATTCGTCATATCGAAAAGGGAATACATCTCAGCACTGAAGTCTTCTGAGATGATGGAGAAGCTGGGGTCCAGATCAGATGACCAGACGGGAACCTCATGGGTTAGCAGAGGAGACAAGGGCATGTTGACCTGGTTGACAGGAGAGGGAGGTGCTTGGATAGGAACCTCTAAGGAAAGTGGACTGTTTTTGAGGGAAGGATCCTTGGAGGCCTCATCTTTCTCGGTTGGGGCCGCTAGGACCTCAGGCTGATCTTTCTCTCTCAGGAGTCTGTTGCTCTGCAGAGCTGCGTTCTCCCTCTCTTGACTATCGGTCTCCTGCAGAACAACAGGAAGAGGATGAAATATATACACTGTATGGACAAAAGTATTGGAACACCTGTTTTCAGGGTTTGGGCTAGGTCCCTTACTTCCAGTGAAGGACAGGCTTAATGCTTCAGCAGACCAAGACATTTTGGACAACATCATGCTTCCAACTTTTCTATTCCAGCATGACTGTGTCCCAGTGCACAAAGCGAGCTCCATAAAAACATGGCTGGATGAGTTCGGTGTGGAAGAACTTGACTGGCCGCACAGAGCTCTGACCTCTACCCCATCCAGCACTTTTTGGGATGAGCTGGAACAGAGATTGCGAGGCAGGCCTTCTCGTCAAACAGTGCCTGACCTCAAACACTGTACAGAATGAATGAACATAAATTCCCACTGAGACACTCCAAAATCTTTTGGAAAGCCTTCCAAGAAGAGTGGAAGATGTTCAAGCTAAAAATTAAGAGGGCCAACTCCATATTAAAAGTCTATTTATTTGTATGCAGTGTCATTAAAGTCCCCGGTCAAGCGATCCCAATACTTTTGTCCATATAGTGTATTCTCTTTGGAGTGGTACGACAGATTAACAGTCGTCCTGTTCCAGTTTGATTCAGGAATCTTTCAATAGATGGTCTTTTAAAGAGCCATTTTTGTAAATTAATTGCGCAAGTGTGAAGAACCGTTTCACAGCATAAAGAATCTCCACAGTGTAACTGGTATACGCTCTATACCAAATAAACATTTTTCAATCATTCTGTATAGTCTGTATACCTAGAGAAAAACGATACACAAAAACAACTGCACCAGCATCAAACCTTGTCCTTACTATAAACCTTGTCCTTACTATATACTATCTTTCATGCGTACAAATGTACGTATATTGAAGATTAGAGGTATGACTTGTTAGAACATTAAGTTGAGCAATGACAGTAATTTATGGCCATAAAACATTTTCCAAATGATCACATTGCCAACACTGTCCTGTGCTGTCCACACCAAAGAGGTTCATATTACTCAAGTTTTCAAATTCTAATCCTTCTATCAGCAAGATACAAAAGACGCCCTGAACCCTTGTGTATTGAATAAGACTTTAAAACCACATGTGTATTTTTGCATGGGTGGCCTGCACTTAGAGCACCTCTCCTAAATTGGAATTGTCCTATATCTCATTTTTGTTTACTTACTTAAGACCAGGCCGACCTGGAG
Source organism: Hydrocynus forskahlii (assembly GCA_037974365.1). Taxonomy (NCBI): domain Eukaryota; kingdom Metazoa; phylum Chordata; class Actinopteri; order Characiformes; family Alestidae; genus Hydrocynus; species Hydrocynus forskahlii. The sequence goes on along the minus strand of JBBPCX010067616.1, from coordinate 6,073 downwards.
AACGCTGTCTGATCACCCTCGTGTTCCCCAGATTACTGTCTGTGCTTTTTACGTATTTTCATGTATTACAGACCTAGCTGGCTCCTCTAGTGTAGTACCTCGCTGGTGCTCTGGACTGGTGAAGAACCAAGCCTCCAACTGAGCGTTGCAACATGTGGAAGATTCCTCTGTGATTGTGCCGAGCAATTATTTTCGTTTGTGAATTGTGAGTTCTATTTAGAAAATAAAAGTACCTCTGCATGTGTGTCCTTATACATGCGAAGCTGGAACCATGACAATTTCCTCTTTACAATTAAACTTGCAAAGAGATACCTAAGCACTTTTATAGAGAATATACAATTTTTACTGGCATTTTTGCCACCATTTCCAGTGCATCCTCAAAAAGATTCTGCCCAGATGAGCAGCTACTTGTGAGATGGCTAGTATCAATTCTCAGCTTTCAGAGTCACTGAAGTTATTATTTTTAACCTTTCCAACACTCAGTTAAACACCAGGTGATGCTAGAAACAGTCTGCCTTATTTACCCCACGTAAAATTATTTATGACTTGTTGGAACTGACAATTGGTGTGGTAACTCCATGGACGCATTGAATCTTGGACAAAAATCATGTTAAGACAAAAACACACATCCTGCAGTATAAACTTAAACGTATATTCATAAATGTCAATACGTACAACTTGTATTCCAACGGACACCTTAGGACTGTGCTTTTGACGTTTTGCCCCAGACGATATGTTCCTCTTTCTCGTTCCATTTTCCTCTCTCTTTTCCTCTGACGATGACTGCACAGTAGAAAATATTCATTGCTGAAACAAATGATGCTGGTTCATATTTACATACACGATCTTGCTAAAGAGCAAGACTGAACTGATAGGGTGAAACTTCCACACAACACCTCTTGAAACATAAAAGTAGATTTCATCTGAGTTGCAAAACGTACAGCCTCTCGTTTCAAGTTATTGGTTTCTTCTGACAACATGAATAAGCAGATAAGAGAACTAAAATAATGCTTCTTGAAAAATCTTTGCTTACTTGTTGGTATACAATTGGCTTAACTAAAAAGTTAGCGTAACCAGCTAAAGTTAACATGGCTTTAATAGCTCTTTGTGCAACCCTTTGTTAGTATAGTGTATATTGATCCATGTCGATAGGTTATTGTTTCAGTTATATTCAGGATAAATAACATGATGTAGCAACTACAAAACAATAATAAAAAATACTTCCTACTAATTTTCACAAAGAATCAAATTTGGATGGAACTTCTTTCATTCATTTCTGCAACCAAACAATCTTGCGGGTTGCGGGTACCAGGAGCCTATCCCAGGGCCGACGGACGCGAGGCAGGGACTCACCGTGCGTCAACACTGCATCCATTCAGACATAAACCGCATACATATAAATCTTTTTATTTGTATCCAGTTATAATTGTATAAAATAATTATATACTATTTTTTTATTCTGTGAGAAAAACAGGGTGTAACCAGGTAAAGCACATGCTTTCTAGAGCAGGGCTTCAGTGTCATGTGTCAAGTTACACTGGCAATTAAAGGTGCACTGGGAAATGAGTACATTAACAACCGTACATGCTGATGCCTGATTCAGTAATATGTTGTATACTTACCACAATTTGCAAGGCTGCCAATTCGAAAGGAATTGCTTCTTTCCCTTTATGAAAACATGAAAAATGAAACAGCAGATAAACCAGTAAAACAGAAAAAAATCTTTGCTTTTCTGAAATGAGTATCTAATGGATTCTTGTTATTAACACACACACACACACACACACACACACACACACACACACACACACTGATGACCACTCACCTACTTCGTATCTACACTCATTGTCAAAGTTTGTGAACCCTTTAGAATATGACAAGTAGATAAAAGTAGATAAAGACAAAAAATATTCTACTTGGTCATTTATTTATCTGTGACTGTATCTGGTGTGATCAATACTGTTGAGCCCATTTAGCCATCCAGGTCCAGATGCAATAAAAGAGGCCAAGGACATGACACTACCACCACCATATTTCACAGATGGAACAAAGTTCTCATACTAGAATGCAGTGTTTTCCTTTCGCCAAACATTTCTCCTTTAAAGCCAAAATTCTTTAGTCTCACCCGTCCACAAGACATTTTTCCAAAATGTCTTCTGGCCTGTCCACATAATATAAAGCAAACTGTGGACGGACGGCAATGTTTTTTTGTTTGAAGAGCAATGGCTTTTTCCTTGCAACCCTGCCATGAACAACACTGTTGTTCTCCTGCATGTAGACTAATAAACATGAACATTAGCCAACGTGAGGGAGGCCTTTAGATGTTTGGAAGTTACCCTGAGCTCCTCTGTGACCTCGCAGACTATTACATGCCTTGCTCTTGGCGTGAAAAAAAAAAAAAAATACAGAGAAACTGATGGACTACAATCTGTAACTGAAAACTACCAAGTAGAGCTGACTGTAAAGTTGATAAAATGGACAATGAGTGTAGATGCAAGGTTGGTAGATCTAATAAAGTGAATTGTCAGTGCGTGTAAACTAACGTTAGCTTGTGTTTTATATGTTGTATTTAACCTTTAAGCCTGACAGTCATGTATAATAATGACAACTACATAAGTCTCTTACCCTTCTACTCACCCTTTAGTGTACTGCACAAGGATGGGGAAGATAACGCTGAGCCAGAGGTAGATACTGGATTGGCTGATAAGGTGGAGGTAGGTGGAATAATGGAAGATGTAGTTGAGGTAGAAGTACACTGGGTCAGAGTGAGTGAAACAGGAGGACAAGTGACTGAGATGGATGGAGTGAGGATAAGAGGAGCAGAGGGAGATGTGAACAAGGGATCTGTGGGTTGGCAGAGTGTAGGTGGGGAGTAGGCTGGTGTAATGAGCAGAGCTGAGGTGGCAGGTGGGGCTGAGAGAGATACAGGATTGGTAGATATGGGGTGAGTTGATGTGAATGGACTACATAGGGGTACTGATAAGACAGAAGTGGACCGCAAGTGAGTAGGAGAAGTGGATGTGCATGAGGAAGACATAGATGAAGCAAAGATAGACTGGGCAGACGTAACTGAACCAGAGAAAGATGAGGAGGATGAAGGAGTGAAAGACAGATGAGGGACAGGTTGGGTGAGGACAGGTGGGCTGGTGGTAAAAGTGCTTGTTGCAGATGAGGCAGTAGTAACACAGGTGATTCCATGAAAGTGCACTGTAAACAAAAAAAACAAAAAACAATAATGGTCAGATATGATCAATAGAATCAGTACTCTAGTTCCACTGTTATTTCTACACCAACCTTCAGTAACAAGTCTAGTTACAGAACTCACCTCTACACTGTTAAGCAATGCCGCTATCAAGTGTACTCTAAAGGGTGCTTGAATATTACGCCTGGAAAACTGAACTTCTATATATTTTGTTGTAAAAAAGTTTGAGGCCGTGTGTAAACACTGTTTATATTTAAATATGCGTGAGCCACTCCCCGATCCTACATATAGAAACAACTGCAGCCCCTTTTTGGTTGCATAATACAGTACAACCGAAACAGACATTATTTACATGTATTAGTCTTGAAGGCAAAGTAAAAAACAGTGGCCTGCTTTGTTTACTTATTTTTATTGGTGCTTATAATGTAATTTAAATAATTTAGAGTAGTTTGACGTAAACTGCTCAGCTTTAGGCAACACTTACAAATAGTTGAAAATTTTGAAAATAGGTTTTGGCTAAAATTCAATTTATGGCAAAGAACTACATGCAGAGAGTTGTAAGGCAAAACAGTCTTTAAAAGAAACATATTTATCACACTTAGCAAAATGAACATCATATATAAAAATACAAGAAAACGTGTGCAGGTTCACTGATAAATTTCAATGGCAAATAAAAGGGCTACATTTGTAGTGTAGACACGGACACCTCTGGTTCATACAACATACGTCTCAGTCCGTATGTTTCTCCTGAGAGGGGCGTCGCACACCTAACCACTCAACCACTGATTTATACAAAAAACTCCCATTAGCGTGGAGTTAATCAATATGTACCTTTCAGAAAATTCTCAAAAGTAGACTTAATTGCTTGGTTTGCCATGTGCTCCTGCTGGCTGGGATTCTCAGTCACAGTCAAGAGTCGTGTCTCCACATTAGACCCCTTCTTCCTCCCTAGCAAAAGAATGGGGAAGTATCCTGCCGCCTGCAGACTGTAAAGCTGAAACCGCAAGAACATTCAACATTACCATTCCTGGAAATAATAGGGATAACTGATCATCCTATTATTTCCAGGAATGAAATAAGTAACAATGTGAGAAACAGTCTAGATAAGTAAATTCCTAACATATATCTGAAACTGTATAGACTGACAAACTGTAACTTATTACATACGGTGGAATGTGTTTGTACTCACGTGAACATTAGCGGCATCAACTGCCTTGACGGCATTTGCCTTCAGTCCATGGGGAGAGTCTCTCATTCGCCGTTTCACCTTTGCTATTTTTTCCATTTTCAGTGATTTATACGGCTGTGCTTCTCCACATTCCTTGCATTTTTTACTAGCCACACCAATGACGGCATGGCAAGTTGTACATTTTTTGGTGGTTGATCCTGGCATCACTGCTAACAAGACAGCAAATGTAGACGCGAGTGGATTACACAAAAGAGCCCATCTGTGTCTGCGTCTGTAGCTTTGCGTTTATGTGAGAGTGACAAACAGACAGAGAAAAAAAAAAACATCCATGGTTAATTGCTTTGCATTTCAGTTGTTACATTCTTGTTACATTCTTAACTGTTAACAGTGTTGTTAAATATCAGCTGTAACACGCAGGAATGTTAACATTAATGGTTTCAGTTTTAGAACAAGGTTTATAACTATGCTAAACCAACCAAAACTACTTCAGTTAGCCACCAACAAATTACCTACGCAACACATACTGTGAAGGAATTAAATTAATGAGTGATGAAAATGACAATGATTTAATTGTAATTGAATTGTCATTTAATAAAATGAAACTTGTTATTTATTCAAAGCTGCAGGGGTCTGCAAGATGACGGTATGTTATCACTGTGAAAAACTGTCACAACATGCTTGTATTTTAACTATGGGTACTGTCAGCACATCTTCATTTTTAGTAATTTAATTTTACTTTTCTCACTATTCTTGTTTCTTATGTACATTTTGAATTTGAAGAGAAAAAAAACAACAACAAAAAACATGTCACTGCACTCATTATATAGTCCAAATTTCATAGCAGAACTCACAGCCCATAACAACCACATGGGAACCGTTAGGCCTTCAAGAGTTTCTCCGTCTTTCACCCTATGACTGATGGAAGAGGTTCCAGCACCCCTGCATCCCTGGTTAAGGATAGGCGGTTTAGAAAATGGATGGATGGTTAAACTTTATCTATTAAACCTGAAGCAAACTAGTCATTAGAAGCAAAAAACACCTAAGACGCCTAGTCCCTATCACCAATGCAGGGGACAATTCTGACTTGGTCAGTTTCTCTACAAAGCAATAATATTTCACATCAAACCTCTCTGAATGACTTGGTTTACATGTCAACCATTTAATAACAGAGATACACTATATGGACAAAAGTATTGGGACGCCTGACCATTACAAAAAAACCCAAAAAACATATGTGCCCAGTACTTATGGACATATAGTGCATTTTTTAGTTGTTTCATTTTGTTTCAGTATTAAACAGTGGAATTTCTCTTTAGGGTTTAAGAGTTTTTCTTTTACGATTATGGCTTCAGTCACGTGACGATTTCCCAAACAATCCCGACCAGTAAAAAAAACTTTCTCTCTGTTTACTTTCACTTTGCCGCTTTTCAGCTGTTATGCCGAAAAAGGCATGCCTGCCGTAGACTGCATCCCCTTCTCGGGAGCACGCACCACAGAAACAGCGAATGGAAAGCCATTTTTAACGTGTGAAAAAGGCATCCCTTTAAATTTGCATTTCTGTAGATCCCATCCTCAAGTGCTTTTAGTAAACTGTATTCAAGAGTGTCTTGACTAATCTGTGTAAGTCTCATCACTGTAGCTACAGTACAGCCAGAATGAATAGGGGATGCCTTTTCTGGCAC
>JBBPCX010067615.1:0-13064 GCA_037974365.1 Hydrocynus forskahlii | reverse complement strand
CACACACACACACTACATATATATAATTATGCTGGACAATGATTAAAATTTTTCTTTGTGATTAATCACATGTTTTTCTGCGATTAATTGCTATATGAACAAAAGTGCAATAACATTTGGTTTGGTTTCCTTTAACACAGTTACACAGTTACAGTTAAAATATTTCTGTAAATCTCAACTTAAACATCAATGTAATCAAATCAAATATAAAACCAATGCTATTTGCCACTGCCAGAGCATTCATGTTTTATCTAGTTTGTTATACAAAAAACAAGTTATATAATATGGAGGAAGTAATGGGACGCTTGAGCCTGACCCCTGCGAAAACCAGCCGAGAAGTCGAGTTGTGTGCGGCACCCACGAGCCCAAAAGAGCAACAAACTTCCAAAATGAAAGGGTTTTAAAAAAACCTGTGTTAATGCGGAAAAAAAACTTTATATTTATGTGTGTGTGTGTGTGTGTGTGTGTGTGTGTGTGTGTCTCTATGGCTTGTATTGTGCCCCCCTCCACAAAAACAACAAACACTGAATGTCTATCACTCCCATCCCGCCAACCAAAAAAAAAAAGCACTAGTCTACATTAACTGTGATTTGTGTCCAGTCATTTGGGACGACACAAATACATTAACGTAGCATTTAAAACACGATACGAAAACGCACAAAAATAATGACTTGATTTGCCAAATGCACAGCTTACACAGAAACTGGCGAAAGGAGAAACATAATAGAGTACAGTAACCATAAATGGGAATATATACACAAGTTAACTGTGTATGAGTGTGAGAGTGTGAAATGTGTGTGTATGCTCACAGATGACAATGGCTGGCAGGCAGTTGGGGGATGAAGTGATGCGATGACTTGTAAAGAAGACACAAATATTAAAAAAAGGAACAAATACAGACACACAAAAACTAGAATATAAAAACACATAAAAAACTAAATCGAATTATTACGTGGTTAGCCTATTACTCACAGGCCCGGTGGAATGGAGACTGGTTTTATGTCATTCTATTCATATATAATATATTCATTTATTCTGCACAGTGTGTGTGTGTGTGTGTGTGTGTGTGTGTGAGGGGGAGAGAGAGAGAGAGAGAGAGAAACTATATTCACAGTGTTGTGACTGCATTGTGTTTCGTGCCGTAGCACTTTGCAGTGTGGCTGATTTTCCTGATTTTATTGCTGATGATTGTACTGCAATAACAGCATGTTTACTGTACTACAGGATGCTGTACAGTGTAGTTTCAAAGGATTCCTTAGAAAGCCTCTGACATGCACCTGAGGGTCTTTTTGGCCTGATATTTTGCGTTGTATGTAGTTTATATATTGTATGTGTATACAGTAGTCCGTTTCATGGTGGAAGCCTGTGGTAAATATTCTTTTGTGGTTTGTGTGATTGGAGTAGTCTCACCCCCCCCTTCACTCCCTCTCTCTTCAACTTCCTCTGGCATGACATTTGTAAATAAATCTGCCGCTGGCTCTCCTAATTGTCTCCTGAAAGGTCGAGCCTAGAGTGCTGTCAATGCTCAGGTCACGGCGTCATCTGGACATAAATTTGCGTTTTGAAGCAAAAGCTGCGGTCAAATCTGGGAAAGTGAGGAACATGGTTCACGCGCAAGCCGCTCTGTTCACTCCAGTGAATTAAAGGAACCGCGGGGAGGTTCAGATATGGCAGGATTTACGGCCTTTTTCTGTTGCGTGTGCAAAAAAAAGGGTCAACAAATCAGCTCCTCTCCTGTGACCACACTGGAGCCATGCCACATCCAGGCGTCGCGGGGGGGTTTGTGACAGCCGTGGTCCACTGGAACCCAAGCCCAGCTCCAATTTGAAGAAATAAAGCCTCTCCTCACTTCTCCTGGACACTTCCACTTGGGGAAAATCCATTTTATTGGGTGGACAGCTATCATGATTTGAACGCAACTTGTTCCTAGACGGCCTACAACTGCTCTCCTGAATGAAACAATGTCCATTATAGAGCCATCACTGTCATTTTGCTGCGGTATTTAAGTCAAGAACAGCTTTACTGGGCTCTCAGTTGCAAACAGGAGAGGGTTCCCTTCGATCAGACTCTCTGAATGTGCCATAATAAATAATAAACCCTTTATTTAATAAAGGACCAAATTAAAAATGATAGAAAAACACTAAGGCTAGCGTTTAGAAATCTACCTGACCGCTACATAAGCCTCCTGTTACGACTGGCATTAACCTACATAGATTTTTATAAAGGTTTATTAATTGCTAGAGAGACACTGCCAAAAGCAGCCTTTATGGGAACAAAAGTTTTTTTTTTTGCAAAACAAGACTGAACACACAAGGACAATCATAGTAAAATCCGCTCATAGTAAAATATCGGCCCTCCTTTCGTATCTGCTCTGTTGTAGTCCCGAGTGAGATGTTAAACATTGCTGACCCCTGATTGGTCAGAGAGAATCGTTACACACGACATGGGATGTATGTAGACATCCTGCACAAATCTGCCTTTTTTAAAATGGCAAGTTACAACTACTAACACCAAGTTACTATAGTAACCACTAATGCTAGGTTACTATAGTGACCACTAATACTAGTTTACTATAGTGACCACTAATACTAGGTTACTATAAGAACCACGAATGCCTAGTTGGTTGTTATTATATAACAACCATAAATGCTAGGGCTACTACAGCAACCGCTATGACCATGTTACTAAAGCAACCACTAATGCAAAGTTAGTGTAGTGACCGCTAACAGCCAGTTACAATAGTGACCCCTAGTGGCAAGTTACTATAGCAACTGCTGGCAAGTTATTATAGCAACCCCTACTGGCAAGTTATTATGGTGACCCCTACAGGCAACTTGCTATAGCAACTGCTATACGTATTTCCATCCACAATGGCCTGAATGCCATCGCATGCGCTGACGTACTTGCATTTAAATTTCAGCCACCGCAAATACTTCACTGTTAGCCTAAGTGTCTACACTACTGGACAATGAAAAAAAAAATGAAATACCAGAAAACATATTGACTGGTAGTGTACATCACTGGAAATAGCCATTACTGTGATCATGGGAGCTCCATCAGCAGGAAGGTCACGCTACATATCATGAACTTTAAGGGTTGATATTTCCAGCAGAAATGAGCTAACACCATTATACAAGTTGCTTCTGTGAAAAAGACGAAAAAGGAAACAAGTGTGCTACAAATAAACATGTGTGCAAAAACGTGTGTAGACATGCATGCATATAACAATGAGTACTGTGTGTGTGCTTTTGGGTCTGCATGTATGAGTGTGTGCGCATGTCCATAGATGTATGTAAGTGTGTGTGTGTGTGTGTGTGTGTGTGTGGGTAGGTGGAGACAGGAGTGCATACATATGCATGTGTGGTTGTGCATGCGAATATCACGTTGTGGCACTGGTGGCCTGTCATTTCAAGGAATTGGACTCATGACTGGAGGGTTGTGAGTTCGATTTCCCACCCAGTTACCACTGGGGTACTCTTGAGTAAGGTACTGCACTCACTCACTACTCCACACTACTCCTACAGTGCTGTGTTACAAAAACTGTCACTATTAGTTTTGAATTTTTTAGTTTCTGTGTGTAGTATTGATAGCAACACAAACCTCATTCCTTCTACCGGTCTTCTTTCTCTTGGTTTGGCTGACAGGATAACCGTTTTGTTTACTGGACCAGGTTTAATACCCTGCATACAAACAAAAACATTTTTTCTATAAACATTGAACAGACGTCCATAAATAAAACCAAAGCGTCAGATTAGTTACCATAGTCCATAGCTAGTAAATAAACGTTGCTACTTCAAGGTGCTAACTTCGGCTAGTAAACGGCTCGCAAGTATCAGAGACAGTTTAAAACTAAAACAGAGACTTACCTTCATAGTTGTGTACGTATCTGGACACATACAATTTAAAGCCTTTGTCCTTTTTTGATGTAGGCATCTTCGATGCGATTCACTTCGTTTACCGTTATCCTTGGCAGGTCCTGCAGTGATGGAGTGAAAAACGCCATAGCCACTGTGCACCGGAAATACTGCAGCTGGCTGAAACGTCAGAACGGAACTATGCGGCATATAGGCTATTCTTGATTCATTCACTACTGTGTTTGTCACTTCATGACGACAACAGGACAGTTTCTCACAGCGCCACTAGCTGCATGGAGGAGGTACTGACTGCAGCAAAAAATGAAGGAGGCATCAGGTACTGAAAAACAAGTAGAATCCAGTTGAGCCAGTACCATGCAATTGAACACACTGATGTGGTCTGAGAAAACATTCAGAATCTGCATCTCAGACACAATTCCTCCACTTTCTTAGTAAAGCTACAAGTCAGAAACATTTCAAATGATCTGACAGCATGACTCTCTTATTGACGACTGCGGCTCCTTGGGAATAGACCCTGCGGATCATCCATCCTCATCCTGTGGACCCGAGGAGGGGGACGTTTTTATTTTTGTTGGGACCGGTATGGGATCCATGCTGATCGTTGGGCTTGTCTTGCTGTGGGGATAAATCAGAAATGTGAGGCAAGCAGTGATGCATTTTACACTGGCAGTAACAACAGACTTTCGGAATTATAAATGTTGCTATTTGGTCACATCTGTTCCCATCTGTGCCAAGTTAAATCACAGTGTTTGTCATGCAGGAAATCATGTTGACTCTGCACAGATAAACAATTTTTTTACCACACATGGTACAGGAGGACTTCATAACCAACTGCACATTTAGCTCTAATTAAGTCTCATTAAGCCATTAAGTCTCATTAAGCCATTCATTATCTGACCACTTTATTTATCAATAACCAGACAGCATGGAGCACTTTTATTTGTGCATTGTACATTTACAAATATAAGGGCATGCAGCCTGTGCTTCTTGAGCCAATCTGATCAGGTGTGAAACTGGTTTGTATTGTGTTTATCGTTCATTTATTTTTATCTTGAAGTGAAAAGTTTGCATTAAATTCTAAGTTAAACTTTTTTTTTTCACATTCATTCAAGAAAATAGTAATTCAACATATTCATGCCATAAATGACATGAATATGTTGAATTAATAATCCACAATAAAAGAGAAAAAAAAGCAACAAATCCAGAATTATATGACAGAAGTAAATATGACGTTTCTATGTTTACCATGCAAATGCGAATTGCTTAATTTTGTCTATGAAATACATTGTCACAGTTCCCCCGAAATCTGTAGCTGGGAGATCATTTACACCAATTAACACAGTGCTAACTGCCAAGTCATTGTATGTTTTTGCCAAACTGTGTTGGATTGTAACGTAATCCCAAACAAATTTCTTACGCTGCATGACATTCTACATTTGGGGGAAAGAGGGAAATTTAGGGTTAGGAAGAGTAATTTAGGTTTGGTTCAAGTTTGGAGGATTCCAGTCCAGTTCAAAGAAATGCCTAAACATGTCCTTCACCCTTCAGGAGAGAGAGAGAGAGAGAGAGAGAGAGAGAGAGAGAGAGAGAGAGAGAGAGACACACACACAAAGCGTGTGGTGGGGGCAGACAGACAGGAAGAGAGAGAGACATAAGTAGAGAGAGAGAGAGAGAGAGAGAGAGAGAGAGAGAGAGAGACCAAGTGGCAAATAAACCATGATTTTTCAAATAAATGCCATGAATAGACAAGGGTGTCTCTGTCTGTGTATTTTTTCAGCGGGTGGCAGCGAGAAGTAAGTAGAGAGAGAGAAAATAGGGAGGTAAATGGGAGTACATGAGTGGGAGAGAGAGAGAGAGAGAGATAAAGAAAAAGAGGAGTTTCCACAAGCATAAATGCCAAGGCTGAAACATTTGAGCTGTTTCTTCTTCTTTTTTTTTTTCAAGGTTACAAACGAGCAGGGAAGAAGAAGGGAGGTGATGTGTGATTTTCCCATGTATGGCATCAATTTTAGATCTTTTTTATGTGATTTTTCATCCCACAGAAGTGAAGACAAAGGCAAGAATTAAGAGCATGCCAAATAAAACAATTAGGTCATGTGGTCTCATTAGGCCTACTTATAGCTTAACGATGAGTGGGCGGGCAAGCAAGAGAGGAGTGGAGATACTCTGCTTGCCTTTTTGAGGTGGTCGGCACAGTTTGGTTCGTTTGCAACTATGTGGCGTGGTTGCCAAGCCACTCAAATGAACACTATCATCTGTCAAGGTGCTCCGAAATGTCTTCTGAAAGGTTTGTATGTGTGCCTGCTTGCTGCAATTGCCATAAATGAATGATGAATGTGCAAATACACGGGAGCTAAAATTCCTTGTGTTTATCTAAATGGCACCACACTAAGGCAACCAGGCGCTACATCCCATTGCATCTGCTTAAGCCTGTTAGGATCTATTATTCTGCAAAGGAATAAAGAAGCTTATTTACCACTGAGACAAGTCCCCATGCCCTCCTGTCAGGTCCGTGTAGCATTCCAAGTTTGATGCAAGATGGTGATGAAGTGTGACACTGTGCTGTTCGCAGGGTTCTAGCACTACCACAGTAGTGTACAATAGATCATGCTCGCTTATCAAGTGTGAAGTATAAAAGCCAGGTCGCCTGGGATTGGGAGAAGTCAGGCAGCTGTTGGCCTGGGGGGTATTAGTGCTTCTTGGATTGTGCCAAGTGCTACCCAGAGCCTGTGGCACTCAACAATGCCACCACCTTGTGCATTCACAATCAAGGTGGTCATTCTCATAAGTAGGTAGGGATTTCCAAGAATATCTTCACAGACAATGGTACCCAGAGTTGCCAGATAGGCTTGGCATTGCCAGTCCTCTCTACTATTAGCGAGGTCGGTGAAGCTCTCTTTTTGGAAAAAGTCCCTGTAGTTTTCCTTTATTCCCGTAACAAAAACCAGGCATAAACTATCTTGGATTTGATAAGATTTTATCACCAATTTGTGCCCCACGTCTTCCCTACAGCCACCTGTCTTTCAGTCTTTTGGACAGATTAAACGTAGGCACTGGGACCTTGCAGCAGCTGAAGTCACAGCCAGTCGCCATCAACTTAGACTTTAGTAAACTCCGCACCCTCTAGATGGACACATCAGAGACACAATGTCGAATTCCCAGCTATGCTCTTTCAGGAGACCTGAAAAGCTTGCATGGGCCTATGGAAATTAAAAGTAATAATGCGTTATTATAGCTTCTGAGATGCTACCTAGTTGAAATTCACAAGATCTTTCTCTCTCTCTCTCTCATTGTCAAGCTGGATAAGACTGCTGTTAGAAACCTGATCTACTCAACCTGCCCTGCCTGATGCTTGTCTGCTGACAGCACATCTAGCCAACTTGGTCTTCCAGCTGTTGACTTACCTGAATCCGGCTGATATTTCAAGGTATTTCGAGGCACATCATAGCACCCTTTGTTCCAGCAGCCATTGGCTCATTGAATAACTATACACGGTGACCCTAAATATGAAGAAGATACAACCAGGACTGCTAGGGATGCAGCAAAGCTTTCCCTGCCAAGTTTTAGGACTCATGGAACTTGAATAGCCTGTGGGATATATTAGGCAGCATGTGAACAGTGAGTTCTTGAAGTCGATGTCTTGGAAGCAGGAAAAATGGGTGAGAGTAAGGATCTGAGACACTTTGACAATAACCATACTATGATGGCTAGACAACTGGGTCAGAGAATCTCCAAAACAGCAGGTCTTGTGTATGCAGTGGCCAGAACCTACCAAAGGTGCTCCAAGGAAGTACCCCAGTGAACTGGCATCAGGGTCATGGGTGTCCAAGGCTCACTGATGCACATGGGGAGTAAAGACTATCCTTTCTGGTCCATTCCCAAAGAAGAGTTACTGTAGCACAGACTGTTGAAAAAGTTCATGCTGGCTCTGATAGAAAGGTGTCAGAACACACAGAGCATCATAGCTTACTGTGTTTAAGGCTGTGTCGCTGCGGACTGGTCAGAGTGCCCATGCTGACCCCTGTCCACCACCAACTGCAGCTACAACACATGACATTCAGAACTGGGCCACAGAGCAGTGGAAAGTAACCTGACCTGATAAATCACATGTGGACAACCAGGCTCTCACCACTGGAAGGTGGTTTTAATGTTTTGGTTTTCATGGAATTAACTGACATCTAAGTGTGTTCACACAGTGTGCTTCAGTGATGTACAGGGATTAAACATTAAATGCCCCCTAATCACAGATTCTCCAATCTACTGTTGTAATACAGAACTAGGAATACATCAAACATAGCCACAAACGTGTACACACACCGTGCAGATTTGTTTAACAGGATCAGTGGTCAAAGTGCTCAGTAACTGTTTACTGTCTGTTTGCTCTGTCCGCAAGAACACTCTATTTAACCCAGCGTCATAGATAGCAGTGGAGCTATGATCTTCTCAAGGGCGGAGTGCAAACCCTTGTAGAGACTCCCACCCACAAAGAGCTGGTGAAGGAGATGGAGGGAGGGGATGGTTGGGGTGACTGCAGTATATGAATCCTTCCAAAGCAAAAATAACAAAACAATTCCATTCCTTCACCAACAATTCTAACCCCAGTGACATTTGTACCAGAGAAGTGCAGTCTAGCATGGTGTTTTCTGAGACAACGAGAGGAAATTACAAGTTGAGAAATCCAGGGCAGATCTGTCCTGGATTTCACAAAGATAAGTAGGATGGCCACATGTACTGAAAGCCTGGCTCCCTTGTTGCAGTCTTGTATTTCCTGTTCTTTGTATCAGTGTTGTTAAAGTAACACCTACCAGAACCCGTTGTAGAATATTAGATATATTGTTATTATTATTATTATTATTATTATTATTTATGGTTACACTTTAGTTTGATGGTCCCACACAGTTTGAAGTGAGGTTTAGATTTTACTGAATAATGTATATTTAACTTCAGTTGCGTTTACTAGGAGCGTTTACTACTTAACGCCCCCCCCAAACTTCACAACACTACTCACACACCAGAGGTCCACACACTGCCTCTACTCATGCAGACTCGCATCTAAATCACTCTTTGATAAACATTCCATACTCCGTCTCTCCACTACCCACTCCTTCTATGCACTTCCACTCAAAAAACCCCCAACATATTTCAGTTCATGTTTATAGATAAGAGTGAGTCAGAAACTGCATAAGCAAGTCTATCAGAGATTACTGAACACCTCCACACGATTTGAGGTGAGTGTGTGTTGATTAACAAAATGCTAAATGCTAAGCGACCATTCGCTGCATTAGCCTTGGAACCGTTCTTGACAGACTTGATCATTTTGCAGAGATTGTGGAAAATTGTTTTTGCCAAACTCTCACATTAAACGACCTGCATCCTGCACATGGTGGAGCTTAAGTTGAGTTCAGAGAAAGCTGTATGTGAAGAACGGTTGGAGTGCCTTCAGGAGCAGAGCCCCCCTGAAGTTCCTCCTGTTCCTCCGCTGACACTCTCTCAGAAATTACTGCTGGGAACGACGCTCTTAGCACACTCATTACAGTCACTCACAATATTTATGAGCTCTGCTCTTCAGTTTATAAGCCACATGCTGCACATTTCAAAACCATAACATTTCATAAATATTCGGACCTAACAACAATGTGAGTACAGTTCTTCAGGAAGTGACCCAATGCATTCCTGAATCGAGTCCAATAGATTTTGATTATTTTGGTGCAAAATACAGGCAATATTCAAACATTTTCTAATTTAAAAAATGTAATTAAGAAGAAAACATAAAGTAATTTTTTTTTTATTATATCATTTTGGACTTAATTTATGGACTTAATTAAATTTTAACATTTGAACAAAACTTCTGAGAATTGTATTTGGAACAAAATGTATATTTAATTGACAAAAATCAGTTACAATGGAGTTTAAGTTTTGAAGAGTCATTCCACAAAGTTAGTGCCAAATGGTAATGTTAATTTGAATTGTTTTTCGTTTTTTATTCAGTGTTTTATTCTGTGTCCTCTGTATCTTAATGACATTTTTCTTACCAAAGACAGATTTTCCCACCAGTTAAATGACGCTGAGTGTTGTAGCTCTGACATGCTGAGTTTCACCCCGTTACGTAATGGGGACAAAACTAGCTGTCACACTCTGTTATCAAGGCTACATCAGTTAGTGTTTTTCAAAGTACATGACTTTAATGAGAATGTTGCAAAACATTCATTCTAAAAACACAATTTGTGTGACCAGATGAACATGGATTGGTGGTATCCACTTGAACCATTTCCTCATTTTCATGTCATTGTAAATAACTCGATAAGCTGGTGTGTCAGGTTAAGTAAATCGCACAGACAAAATGCTGATTTTTTTTTCTGAAATGTAAAGTTAACGCAAAAGCAGTTATATATGCAATTACAATTGTAAGTAAACCTTTTAAAAGCTCACAGTGTCCAGTGTTTATGATTCAAACTGCAAAACAATTTATGAGCAATGCAAGTGCATGAGAAGTCAATAGCAGGAGGGGCATGGGCGGAGGCAGTTGAAGTTGCTAGCGGCGCAAAATAGCCTCGAGTTACAAAAGGAGCCGAACCAAGGCTTCTGTGGTTCATTCTTTTTAAAGGTAGGACAGACTGTTTTCTGGACTGTAGCCCAGAATTGCTGTGACAAAACTGCATGCAACTCACAGGTGTGTGTGTGGGCGTGTGTGTCAGGTTAGGCAAGTGTGCATGGTATAGAGTGCAGGACATGGTCATTGCGGGTTGTGAAGTTGTGTGTGTGGCCTTATTGTTAACAGTATTAGTCTTGGTGAGGAGTCTACTTGACTGCCTTGACTTGCTGTATTACTTAAGAATACTAGAGCATGAGAAAGGTGGGACACTTTTTAACGAGGAACTTCGAAGACACTTACTAGCCAACACTTATTGTTCACTGTACACAGCAGTGAATAACACTCCTTCACCGACAAGACTCAGAAGAGAAATCCTTACTAATTTATGACAATTGTGATGGATTCCCGGTTGGATTCGAGGCCGTCCATTGTGGCGACGCTAAAGGATGGGTTTTGGAGGGCTTTGGATCAGCAGCAGCAGGTGGATGCTCATGGCCGTGTCAGCCGATGTCACGGCGATACTGAGTTAGGACGGAGAAGTATTTCAAACGCAGCATGGCCTTGGAGCGGGACAGATAAAGGATGGGTTATAAGAGCGTGGGCTAAGTTGCGAAAATTGCGGCACTTGTTTGTGGGGTCTGAATCCATCTCCGTCTGCCTGGAAGAACCTCAGGGTCTTTGCACAGACAGGAATGTGAACTTAATTTTGCCCCCCATGTCTTCCTCTCACACAGCAAAATTAACTACTCAGAAAGCAAGGAAGATGATGATGTTGGCTGTGAGGGCTGCTAGCCAATGCTGAGCAGGTTGCTAGCTTCACTGGTCTTGTGGCGAAATGTTCGGCCGATGAGTTTAGATTTTTAATCTGATGGCAGATGTTAAAATCAGTTTTTAACAAAGAGCATGGCTGCGAAAAGCTGTTTTAATACAGAAAACCCCTTAAAACCAAAAACTCTCACTCACCCTCTTACTTGCCCTGCAGCTGTGTGATGTCTTCTTATCTGGAGCTTCACTCCGAGTTTGGCTCTCACTCATGGCCTTCGTGGACGCAGACTCCCATTGGCAAGACACACACAGTAAAAAAATGTCAGCATTAGGTGAACTCCACCGGGTCGAATTTCCCTGAAACTTCCCGTTTTACAGCATTACACTGTTAAGCCCCTGCATGTGCACTGAAAACCATTTATTTTTTAAAAGCCCACAAAACCCTTGTGTTTATTTTATTTACCTTTAAAGCGCTCAGGTGCTTCTAGTATAATACCATCTGGGTCCTTTTAAAGCTATTTCTAACAATGTCCACAAAACCTCCTCGCTCCATTGACTCACTCCGTTTGGTCTTTGACCCCCAAATGTCAATCAGAGAAGATGTGTCAAAGTTTAAAAGGAGCAACAAGGTCAGTGAACCTAACATGAAGCAGGAACTTGTATTAGCATGGAACCAAAGATGTTTAGTTATGTAACAGACTGTCTCATGTAGACCAAATAGGGATGAAATTCAAGCTTTAAGAATTGTTTTAAAAGTGTAAAGTAACCATTTATCATACATGAACACTCCACAGCACACACTGTGAACAGTGTGGAATTCTTCCTTTGTATTTAATCCAATCACCAAGTGAAGCAGATGGGCAGCCAGGAACACAGCACCCGGGGAGCAGTGTGTGGGGACGGTACCTTGTTCAAGGGTACTTCAGTGGTGTCACTGGGCTTTGAACCCACAACCTTCCACTCACAGGGGTAACTCCCTAACCATTAGGCCAATTAGCTACGCTAAGGTTATTCACAGTGTTTTAATAATCTCAGAATTTGAAACTTTGGGGATTTGGAAATGGGGTCGCACCCACGTTGACTGTGTTCCAGTACAGCAAGTCACAAAGCCAGGTTCTAGCCAGGTTAGTTATTATTAGCTAACAGTATTTTGTGCAAACATTGTAGTAAACCATCTTTGATGAGGTGGTTGAGGTTAGAGAGGTTCCTCTGACTTTCAACATCAGGAGGCATTCCGATGTAAGTTTCCTCGTACTCAGAAATTTTAGCACTCCTGTTTAAACGGAACACACCACATGTTTACATAAAGTAGATCTCCTGCTATTTGGTGGGGTGTAAACCTCTGATATGTGTTAGCATTAGCATGCTAGCTAAAACTAAAGCAGCAAACTTTAAGCCACCAATCACTTGGGGTAAAATGGGTACAAGTTTAGCAAATTGGCTGGGCCAATGACACATAGCATCAGCTGTTAATGGGCTTTAACAGAAGTTAGCTGGTAATAGTAGACACTAATCCATCCACACACACACACACACACACACACACACACACACACAAATATGCTTGGCCATACATTTTCCCAAGAGCCGTCCAGTCAGACTCTGCATCATCAGGTGGAAAGGAGTATCACAACACCACCTCGTAATGTGTTTAGTCGAACACTTTGGTGAAGAGTTAAAATTTCTGAAGAAGTATAATAGCAGTGGAGATGTTTTATAAATGATTGTGATCATGTAACATAACAACAACAACAACAATAATAATAATAATAATAATAATAATAATTGTTATAATAAAAACAATAATTTGGACTTATTGTTTCAAGGAACCC